>JAIXHY010000001.1:6140751-6313210 GCA_020449905.1 Globodera pallida
GATGATCAGAAGATGGTGGAAGGATGATTGGGAGATGAAGAGAAGGAAGGATGATCAGAAGATGGTGGAAGGATGATTGGGATAATGAATTGGATGATGATGATGTAAGATAAAGCGTGTGAATTGAGGAATGAAGTGAATTTGATGAAGACGATGGGAGAACGCCATTCTTTCCAAATTCCAAATCGATCATTGGTCAAATTTTCGAAAATTCAAACTAACTTTATTTTTAAATAAAAACAATTTTATTAATCGGGAATAATTAAATCGCATTATTCGATTTATTTTTGGTTTGCTTCTTCAGGCTTAGGTATTATCATTTAGGCTTACATTTGATGGCATTGACGAAATTCAAATAACCGATGGGGTGCATTTGGCGCGAGGGCTGCAGACCAAAATTGCACAGTGTTTGTTTGTTCCATCGTTTCCTGAAAAGTCTCTCCCCCTCCCGCACTATATCGCCCCAAGCCGTGAAAAAATTTGATACAGAGAATGAGAGAAGTGATAACAAATCAGAGACTGTGCAAAAGTCGGCAAACATTTAGGAAAAGAAATAAGAGAAAATGAACAGATCACTGATAATCTGTTGTTTTCTCTTACCGAGTTTGCACCTCATAAAATTGATGAGGGCAAATTGTTTATAAAAATATTTTTGTTCGTTCTTTGCTCTAAGAGGCCAGTTCCTCAAGTACATTCAAGATGCCAATGAATGAGCAACCAAAAACGATCGGGTGCTTTTTGCCTGTGGTTCAACTGACGTGGCAGTTGATCCTTGGCATTAAGCATCAACTGATCGACGAGCCAGCACTACGGCGTCGCCGCGCCGAGTACTGGCTGGGCTCGTAGGCGGATGTTGCGCAAGCGACATCGCTGAGGCTCAGAATTGTACCGGAGGTATGGCCTCGAAATTTTTGGAAAATTGGGTGCACTGCGGGCAACCGCAGTGCCCTGGCATCGGCCCGGTATTTGCACTTACCGCCGGGAACGGTGCACCTCCCTTTTCGGGGAGGTAAAATTCTCCCCTTCTTTTTTTTGTTGTTTAAATTAAAATTCATACCCAACCAATGCGCAAAGTGTTCAAATTTGATGATGAACTGAAAACCAAAAAATTAAATGCATACCAAGCCTAAAAGTGATTTAATAAGCCTGAAGAAGCAAATCCAATAAAAAACATTCCATTTGAATATTGTAAATTTCAACAGTTATTTTTGGACGCTTGTGGCCAGTTTGGCTCCGCCCGTTTTGGGCGACTAAATGGCCAAAAGGCTTCTCCATTTACTTTTTTTGTATCCACTTTAAATATATGTAAATTTTTAATTTTTAATATGTGTTATATGAAAAATGAAATGAAAAGCAGCAAGGAGTGGTCAATTTATTGGGCGCCAGCTGTGGCTAAATTTGGCACAAGTCTGGGGGTTGGTCATTTGTGTGCAATGGCACCGAATGAATGCATTTCTCATTGATTGCACTTTTGTGCCCAGCGGGGCGGGGCCCTCAGGCAGCTGCTTAACATAAAAGCATAGCATATACCTAATCCAGAAAGGAGCAATGAGAACGCAAAATTAGGAGAGGAAGAAGGAGAAAAGAAGAGAAAACGAAAGAGAGAGAAGAAGCATTGAAGAAGCATTCTTGCGAGCATGGAGGAGGGAAACACGGTCGGGGTCAGTTTGGCGCCGACAAGTTTTGAGACGCTGTAACTTTTAGCTTATTTGACCAAATCAAACAATTTTGGTATCATTCGAAAGCACTAAGTCTGTAGTTGTTATAGCACAAAAGAGCTAGGCGATTCGACGTAAACAACGGAAGTTATGACTCAGCGCGCCATGTTGGCACGAAACATTGAATTTTGCACATTTAAGCTATAACTTTTTGAGAAAAGACACATCGGTTAGCTTTCGTTCGATAAAAGGTTCAACAAACTTACAAGCTTATGAATAATCACTGATTTTGTTTATTGCTGTTGAGAGTTTGGGGTTTTTTTTAAAAAAACCGGACCTAAATAATTCAAAATCCGGGAATTTATACGGCGGAAAAGCGGAATTTTCCTGGTCCCAATAAAAACCCGGGAATTTTTTAGTCCCGGAAAATTCCCAACTCCGGGATGTTCGCTTAACTCTAGACATAGCCTTAGCTAACTGATTCCCGCCAAAATTGTAAGTCTCGAACACGGAATATTTATCATACATAAAAGTTAAGAAAAAAAAAAAGGTGTCAGAAAGCACTGTGTGGGCGCAGTTGCCTGCCGGGCATAAATTAAGTGTGTCGTCGGATTACGGTAGAGTGTGTGTGTGGGCGTTACAGAGCGGTTACAGTACATTTACAGTTACAGTCATCGGTCGACCAATCAATCGATCGATCGATCGATCATTTGCCGAAAGCGCCAAACTCGGGCAAATAGCTGGGAAAGGTCGCGGCTGGTGGCACCGGTGCGAAAAAGGATTGGCTGGGCCGCCGATGACGGTTTTGCCGGCGAAGGCTCTCCTCACGCTTAAAATTAATTTGTTAAGTAAAATTTATATGGGCAAAAATTTACGCATTTTAATGCTTCAATGTTCAAAAGTGTGTGCCCTTAAGGATCGTTCGATTTTTTTGGTAAAAAGAAAATTTAAAAAAAACTTTTTAAAAAGTGCTTTAAAAAATATATATTTAGGATTTTGCACAAAAACATATTGGCAAATCCAGACCCTAACCAGGTGATTGAGTATAAATAGTTCCGTATCAGGACTAGAGCAAGGACTTGAGGACCGATCAAGATTTCGATCAAGAATCTCGAAACAACTCTCGATAGTCTTCGCTCTAATTAGGACAACGAAAAATGATTCGGTTTTGCCTGGAGAATGTCGCGCAATTGGTGCTCAATGGTCACAAAGTCGGGCCTGTCGGAGGGTCGGGATCGCCAACATGAAAGCATCAAATCGTAACTGAATATACGTAGGTAATTATTTGAACATTTTTGATTGCTCTTAAATGCTCCTTCCATACAGAATGTCTGGACAATGCAACGGTTGCATGAGGCGTTTGCCGGTCTCCAGAAAATGCCTTAAAATAAGCACTTTTTGCATAGTGGAATCCTTGACCTCCGATCGGGGAATGCCTGGGCCCTGACCCCAATCGGGAACTAGCCCTCGGGGCGGGAATGTCTGGGGCCTGACCCCGATCGGGAACAAGCCCTCGGGCGGAAATATCGTGCCCTGATCCCGATCGAGAACAAGCCCTCGGGGCGGGAATGTCTGGGCCATGACCCCAATCGGGAACAAGCCCTCGGAGCGGGAATGTCTGGGCCATGACCCCAATCGGGAACAAGCCCTCGGGCGGGAATGTCTGAGCCATGACCCCAATCGGGAACAAGCCCTGGGGGCGGGAATGTCTGGGCCCTGACCCCAATCGGGAACAAGCCCTCGGGGCGGGAATGTCTGGGCCCTGACCTCAATCGGGAACAAGCCGTTCGGGGCGAGAATGTCTGGGCCCTGACCCCAATCGGAAACAAGCCCTCGGGGCAGGAATGTCTGGGCCCTGACCCCAATCGGGAACAAGCCATTCGGGGCTGCTCTACCGTATTTCTGTGCTCGGCACGTCACTGTAGGGAGATGCGGCGCGAGTCAGCAGTTCCCACAGTACAATACCGTATGACCACACGTCGGACATTGTGGAGAAGGCACGTCTGTGGGGGACAAAATTTCAAAATTTGCCAATATGCGCGCTCACCTGTCCCTCAAATATTCGATGGCCATCCATTTGAGCGGCAATTTTGCAGGCCCCGATCGGCGTCCTCCGCCCTCCTCGCCGCCCCACACGGTCGGCTCGTTCAAATCAACAGCCAACCCGAAGTCGGCAACCTTGACAACGCCGCGCTCTGTTAGCCTGTTACAATTTAATGATTCTGACTAGAGATCGGACCGTGGCGAGATTCTCGATCAAAATCTCGATTGGTCCTCAAGTCCAAACTCTAATTCTGACTGATCACTGATCAGTTGCGAGCCAGTTCTAAACGTTAATTTCTGCAAATTTTCTGCGGTTTGATTTGGAGAGTGCGCAGAACAACTTCGAGCTGGACGGGACAAACCTCAAGCTCATGCTCAAACTCAAGACTTGAATCAAAGCACAAATTTATTTCAGACATGAGGTCTGAACGACTCGGAGTTGTTCGCCCAGCTCTGGTGCCGACCGTTGGGGCGGCACGGTTGGGTTACGTCCATGGAACTGTTTTTTGGGTACCGGGTCCGGAAACGCGCGAAATGTTTGAGTATCCGCGGTATGTGAACTGATCAGAACTTTTTTTGAGTTCTCGGAACTCCGACAGCACTTGCTGGTTGATCCGTTGATCGTGTGTGTGATTCAAAGGATGTAACTGGATGCCAAAAACAAGATCGGAATCCGGAATTCCGGCTTTCAAAAAATGTCCGGCATCCGGAAACCGGCATGCCGGACCCAAAAATGTCCGGAACTCGTCCTTGCTGGTTGATCCGTTGATCGTGTGTGTGATTCAAAGGATGTAACTGGATGCCAAAAACAAGTTCGGACTCCGGAATTCCGGCTTTCAAAAAATGTCCGGCATCCGGAAACCCGCATGCCGGACCCAAAAATGTCCGGAACGAACTCCGGCATCCGGTTACATCCCTGCCGGTGTGATTGGAAACCGACTGACATGCAATTGCGAGCGGCCAAATCGCGATGGACAAAGCCCTGGTCGGCCAAGTAGGCCATCCCGGCAGCAATTTGAAGCGCAAACCATGCCAATTCCATTACCGTAACCACCTGTTTCATTAGAGCATATAAGCAAAAAAAATTGGGTAAAATTTGTTAAAATTTTCAAAAAACAACAACAAAAAAATTTGTTTTGCACTCGAAACGAGTCGCTGACGAATGTGCGAAGGTCACCAAAATGCATGAACGGCATCACCACGGACGGCGAGACACCGTCCTCGACGGCCGCCGACTGAGCCCCAAATGAGACGCCGTAAATGCGAAGAATCTGAAAAATGTGGTGTGGGGGTGGGTTGATGGTCGTGGACCGAATCGTACCAGGCCAATTCAGTAATGGGTACCCTAAAATTGAGTTCTGTCTGTTTGTTTAGTCCCGGATGCCCCAAAATGTTTTTGGTTCCGGATTCTTTTTTAAATTTTCACTTTTGACCGTGGTTTCTCTGAAAGAATGGATTATTATTTAGTTTTTAATCTTTTATTTAGTTTTTGGCGACTGTATGTAGACAGACACCCCACTGAAATTGAATCCGGGCGCCAATGCCCAAATCTTTCCTTCAACACAAAATATTTTGGTGGTTGGGCCTGTCGTCTGATCAGTGATCGGGGCTCCCGAATCGTTTAGGGCTTTTTGTTTGACAGTGATTCTTGTTTGATCAGTGATCGGGGCTTCCAAAATGTTTTTTGTCTGACCAGTGACCGGGGTTCCAAAATATTAGTGGGTTTTTGTCTGATAAGTGAACCTTATTAACCTTTTTGGCATTTTAGCTCATTGTTTTAATATTTTTGTTCTTAAAATCCGACTGATCAGAAGTGACGAGCATTTTCAAGACGTATCGATCAAAAAGCAGCGACTTGGATATTATAAAAAAGGAAACATTTTCTGTTGGAAAATCAATCCTAAATTTTGTTGACATTGGGGCAAAAAATTGCTGAATTGGTTGTTCACCAATCTTAGGATGATTGCCCAGTGGATATGCTGAAATTTTTATGGAAAAAAAATTTGTATGAACAAATTTTTCTTCAACCCGACCCCGACCCCCGACATTGCCAACCCCGGCCTCTCCGACCCCCGACTTTCTCGCCCCCGAAGAGTCGGGGCTCAACCCGAGTATGACACCACGATGATGAATTTGCGCAAAAATTGTTTCCGTTTGATGTTGCCCGCCACCCTCCCCCCCCCCCCCGGGCGGAGCGCACATTTCGGTGGCACAATCGCCTCATTATGGCCGCCTCGCGCAAGAACTGGTCGACGGCGTACAGGCTGTTGTTGTTGTTGCCGCCACCGGACGCCCGCAGCGTTTTCACTGCCACCGGCACAATTTGGCCCGAAAGCGGGTCCGAAAGTTGGGCACGAAACACATTGCCAAAATGGCCTAAAATTTGAATTCAAACAAAATAAATAATGCACACGGCTGGCGGCGCTGAATTTGTGGAGAATTCAATTTGCGCGTGCCGTGCCGTGCCGTGCCTACCTTTGCCAACGCATTCGCGGATGTGCAAAAAGCGTGCCGGAATCAACATTTGTTGAATGCACCGGCGGAGCTGTGGCTGAACGCGCAGCAGCAAATCGTGGGGCGAGCGGTACCTTCAGCGCCAAATGCATTTTGTTTATGATTTGCTCGAAATTTTCGGCATTTTTGTCAAAAAAAAATGCCGTTCCATGGCCTAATCTTAAATCCCCCGGGGTGTTAATGAGACTAATCTCGCTTTACGGTCACAGTTTACATCAATTTATTATTGAGCCAATTTGGGCAAACCAACTAACGTTTTCGAGCAGTTCGGACAGATCATTAGCCAGATCATCCGCTGCCCAATTTTGGGGCCGATTTCGAGCTGTTCAAGAGTCTCGAGGGCCGAGAATAGTCTCTCAGATTTAGGGCGTTTTTTCAATATGTTTATCGGAGGTGTGTTTGGCCTCGCTAGTATCGGCCATCTTGGGCAGCCCTAATTCCAACCGTGCCCCTCAAACCCGCCCCGCACCTTCTCAACAACTGTTGCTGCTGGTGCTGCTGTTGCGGGTGCCGTCGTGCGGACAGGTCACGCTCGCGCGACTTGCGTGCCATGCCCAGCGGCAACGAGGCGGACGCGTGCTGTTGCTGCTGCTGCTGTTGATGACGGAATGACGCGTGCGGAAAGTCGTAGGCCATCGAGTCGCTGCCGCCGACCGCGTAGTAATCGGTGGCGGCGGCAGCGGCCGCCGCCGGACACAACACCGGCGGGCAGGACGGAAACAACGGGTTCAAGAAAATGGTTGAGCGGAAAAAGCCGCCAAAGTCCGCCATTTTAAAAGGGGTGACAAACTAAAAATAATTTGTTATTATATCAACATTATTTCTACACAAAACAAATGCCACAAAAAAAAATTAGTGATCAGCCCGGCATAAGCAATTGGAACTATACAAAAATGGCACGATCGGGAATCCCGAACAGAGATTTTGTTGGTAAAAAATTGTCCCCCCCCCCTTTTGCCTCGGGTAAGGGATGCTCGAGAATCTCGGTGTCATTTCTCGGTCTCGATTCTCGGTAAATTTCAAGGCTCAAACATCCCTACTAAAAAGCCCGGCATACGGGTCGGGATTCCGGGTAGAAATCTCGGCACGGCATTCCGGCACGCCTGCCGGGGCTGGCCACAACCAAAAATGGACACATAATTGGGACTATATTTGGAAGGAAAACAAAAATGCAATTTTGAGCCGGAAATTAGACAAAAAAAAATGCCATTTTGTGAATTAATGCCGGCCGAGGATGAGAAATGCTCTTGGAATGCGCTGGCGTGGCCGCTTCGTCTCGGGCCCCAAATTGTCTGTCCCCGCGTTTTATGGCCAGAGGCAATTTCCAATTAACATGTCGCGGGGGGTGTCCCCCTGGGGGTTTGGGGCCAAATTGACGGCGGCCAAAGGGCGGTCCGGCACTTTTGGAAAAGCATTGGGCCAGGCGCCACGGTTGGCCCTGGGGGGGGGGGGGGGGGGGGGGGGGGGAATTTCGAGGGATTTTCATTGCCCCCGGCAATTTGCACTTTTTTTGGCTTAAGTTGAGCCCGGAGGAGGGGGGGGGGGGGGTAAACAATGCGAAAAGTGTTGGAAATAAACAAAAAACGCTTTTAAGCGACTTTAAATGTTTTAAAAATCGAAAAAATAAAAAGTGAGGGTACTTTTAGTGTTCAAAATTCCTCAAAAATCACTCAGAAAACCTAAAAATTCGATTTTTAAAAATTTACTTTTGCAACAAAATGAATTTTTTGCAATTTTGCGGTGGACGGGAACTCGATTGCTATGCTTACACTCTTTTAAATACTTGGAATGCCCCCCGGGGGGGTAATCATACGTGGGAATGTCACACTGAGTGATGTGAGTGATTGAGATCAGAGGATGTGAGCATAAGTGATCGGAAGCGATTGGACATTATGAAAGCAATTTGTGAGAGAGCCGAACCATCAATGGACTTTCACCTAGGGTTCAGCCCCGACCCCTCGGGGGTGGGAAAGTCGGGGTTCGGGGACAAAATCCCCCGACTAAAAAAAAGCGGGGTTTGGAGTTTTTCCCAACAAAAACCCCGAAAAATTCAAAAGGGTCGGGGACAAAACCCCCCGACTAAAAAAGTCGGGGTTTGGGGTTTTTCCCAGCAGAAACCCCGAAAATCATTCCCCCCCCCCGGGGGGAAAATAAATAAATATATTTTATTACGCCCGGGGCGCATTGTCCGTCCTCCGCAGCGTTTATTCCCTCCCCCCCGCCGTCCACCGCAAAAAAAGGGGCCGGGGAATGGAATAAAAATGTGTGAAAAGAAAATGACCGTGGGGCAAATAAATGGTCGCCCTTTTAATTGGATGCAAAATGCCCTAAATGGGCTCGTCCATTACGGCATTTCAATCTTTGCCATAAAGCCTAATTAAAAATCGGAAAATTTGCACAATTTCAGAAATTTGATAAATTTAAAATTCAAAATTTCTCCTGGAGCGCGGCGACTTTGGCATCGCCAGAACTCACACTTTAAGCTGGGTTTAATTATCAATTAAAAAGATTTTGAAAATTTGTTAATTTAAATTCAAATATTTTCCTGCGCGCGCAGCGACTTTGGCACCGCCAGAACTCACACTTTAAGCTGGGTTTAATTATTCAATTAGAGATTTTTGAAAATTTATAAATTTAAAATCAAAAATTTTCCTGGCGCGCGGCGACTTCGGCATCGCCAGAACTCACACTTTAAGTTGGGTTTAATTATTCAATTAGAGATTTTTGAAAATTTATAAATTTAAAATCAAAAATTTTCCTGGCGCGCGGCGACTTCGGCATCGCCAGAACTCACACTTTAAGTTGGGTTTAATTATTCAATTAAAGATTTTGAAAATTTATAAATTTAAAATCAAAAATTTTCCTGCGCGCGCGGCGACTTCGGCACCGCTAAACCTTCTCCCTATTTTGATTAATTATCCAATTCAGAGACACTTTTGGTGTTTTTCTCGCAGGGAGGGGAAAAAGGGCTTTTCTGAACAGCTAATTTTGACCCGAACCGGTCAACGAACGCATCCCAAAAACGGACGGACGACGGACCATCCGTAAACATTATAAAGCGATCATCCCCTCTGGGGTCATCAACCATTCATTTCATTCATTGTGTGTTCTTTTCTCCTCCTTCCCGGCGGATTGATCGAATTAGCCGTCCGCCCTCCCGTCCGCTCATCGCCCGAAGGCATTTGGCGTTTTGTCTATGCCGCGCAAACCCAAACAACTTTTGAAAACAGCGGCGCGTCTTTTGAATACTGGAACGTTTTGCCGAATTACGAATGTGTCTGGGGAAGGCTTAACTAACACGGCTTTTGTAAATGGCTTTTTACAGGGCGGCCGCGGGTGGCACCTTCTGCAGTGCCAACCAAAACATTCGGAGTGAGTGGAAGTGATCGAACACTTGCGGGGCGCTAAATTAAGAGGCGCCTTGGGCAAAGAAAGGACGATCGAGATGTTTTTCGAGATTCTCGAGCGAAATTCAATCAACACAATTTTACCGGTATTTTTCGAGTTTTGGGATTTGTCTGTGATCTTGAACGAATCTCGATCGTTTATATTTTCTCGATGAGATTTCGATCGAAATCTCGATTGGTTCTTAAGTCCTTTCTCTAGTCTCGGGTCTCGACGCGACAAAATGTCCAACGGCTTTTGTTGGCGCGTCGTGGTCTTGAAGTCTCGGTAAACTTTTAGGTCTCAAAATGAGATCAATTTTCGTTACATTAAAATGCTAAAAAGTTTGAGTGAGGGCTTATATTTTCCCCCGGCGTCCGCAGCAAAATTGAATGCCATTTCGTGTGAAGCAATGTGGGGGGGGGGGGGGGGACTCCACGGACCTTTAGGGGGAGGGAGGGGAGCCCCCGGCACTTCTAACCCCGGAAACTCCGACCCCGCAATTTGTCACCCCGACACCCGATGTCGGGGTTACAACCCCCTATTAAAATTGTTTCAACGAAAATCAAAAGGATTGAGGGGGATAACTAAAAACTTTCTTTTCACGATTGTGGAGAGGAGGAGCATTTGAAAATACCCAATTTGAGTGGGGGGGGGGGGGGGAACAACACGCGTTTGGTTTTGGGCATTTAGCCCCCCCCCCCTCTCATCAATCCGTCGCCGGAGGGGAAAATCGTCGTGCTACAAAATGGACGATTAGTTGGAAGGTAGGGAGGGAGGGAGGGAGGGAGGGAGGATCATCCCCTCAGGCGACGGGACGAGTCCAATGTTTGTGGAGAGAAGAAGAATGGGGCGGGAGACTGGAAACAGAAGAAGCGATTTGGAGGATTTATGTTGAAATGGAAATGTGCACAAGTTTAAGTGCGCGGATGGTCGGTCGGTCGCTGATCACTTTAGAAGCAGAACCCGAAAGCTTTGAAGCATGTTTCAAGAGATCAGCGCCGACCGGATTGATCAGAATTTAAAAATTAAATTTTAGAATTTTGCATTTTAAACGATCAGAGTGAATGCCCGGTATGCAGCGGGTGGTCAAAAATATTAGTAGCCCGGGTTTCGCGGACGTGTAAGACCAAAGAACGGGTCGAACAGCAAGCAGGTCGCGCAGCACATTTGAGTTTCGGGTGAAACTCGCTGAACTTCTGTTAAGGACCGGTTAAGCAGCGAATAATCGGTCATCAATTGTTGATTTAAACACCATGTGAAGGGATATATATAAGCGAGTGCGTTATAAAGGATGGATTGGAACCCCCCGGGGGGTTCATTGGCTTAACCCCCCCCCCCCCCCTCCCCCCGGGCAGCCCAGTGACCGCCATTTCACGCTCCAATTCCAATTCTCTTTCGACGTTTTTTTGTTGTTTTTTGAACGCCTTCGGGGAGATATTTGGAGAAGAGACAAAAACGAAGGCCGAGAAAATTCGTCATAAACGCCCTCTCCCCTCGGGGGGACTTTTTAACCGGATTATGGTCATTTTGTCGGCTTATGATTGGCATCCCAAATGTTAGAAAAATTTCAAAAAATCGCATTTTAAACAAAACGACAACCTGACCACAATTTTGTATAAGGGTCACATTTTATGCGGGGGGGGGGGGGAGGGGGGATCGTCTCATTTCGACACATTCGGTTGGTTGGACAACCTTTTTGTTGCGCGAGAAGCGCCGCCGGCTGTCGGATGGCCAAAATTTTAAGGGGGGGGGGGCGGGGACAAAACAATGGCCAAGAAGACGCATATAGCACTGCTGCCTCAAAAGAAATCGCTTTGTCTTGCCGGGACGGACGGATTGCCCCCGCCGGGGATCTTTCGCCCGCAGCGCGATGTGCCGCCGCCGGCAATTTGATCCGGCGGGGGTCGGTCGGCGGCGGACTCTTTGTCAAAACGATGTAAAGAGAGAGAGGGAGTAAAAGCTTTATCCGTCGCGGTCACTCGCCCCCCTCCCCCCCCCCCCCCCCCCCCCCCCCATTATTTGTGTCCATTGAATGAGTGAGTTGAGTGACCGGGTCGACTGAAAAGCGTCGACAAAATCAATGCTTTTAATCCACTGATTGGGGCAAGGGGGCCTAAAATAGGCTCTTCCGACGTATGCTCATGGAATCGTTGATTGATTGATAGTCGGTCAGTTACCCAAATTTTGGGGAATTCTCCCCCCCCCCCCACCCGACTGATCAAAAACGAAATGTCTGATCAGAAGAATTGGGGGAATTTGATCGGAAACATATCTAAAGCCATGGAATCGTGAATTGGTGATAGTTAGTCAGTTGTCCAAATTTCAGGGATTCCCCTGACTGATCGGAAACGGATGGTCTCATCAGAAGAATTTAGATTTGATCAAAACCATATTTAGAGCAGTATGATCAAATAAAAAAAGGCTAATTGGCGTAACAAACTGATTGGAACCGATAATATGTGCAAAAGGAAGGGGCCATAAAGGTTTAAGTCGCGCTGCTTTTTGATCGATAAGCCTTAAAAATCGTCACTTCTGATCAGCCGGATTTTAAGGACAAAAATATTAAAACAATGATCTAAAATGCCAAAAAAGGCAGGTTCACTTAACAGACAAGAAACCCATTAATATTTTGGAACCCCGCTCAGTGATCAGACAAAAGCTTCCACCACCAAATATATAGAGAGAACAAGCACTGAGCAGGCAAAAATATTCAATGATCAGACAAGAAGCCCCAAAACATTCCGATCACTGATGAGACAAAAAACATTTCGAGGGCGCCCCGATCACTGATCAGACAAAAAACATTTTGGAAACCCCGATCAAAAAAACATTTCAATGGCGCCCCGATCACTGATCAGACAAAAAACATTTTGGAAGCCCCGATCACTGATCTGACAAGAAGCCCCACATGATACTCACTTCCATAAAAGGTCGCGTCGCCCATTGCTTCACGCAATTGGGCGAATTTGGATGATGATAATCGTAGTCGACACATGGACATTTTGCAACGCTTCACTGAATTTGGGTGAGCGGGGGGGGGGGGGGGGGATCGGATGTCAGAGAAAATGTCGGGGCTAATTGGATTTTCAAAAAAAAATTCCCTCACCCATAAAGAGAGATGACCGGAAAATTTACCTAAGAACATCCCCCCAAGGCATGGATATGTGTCGCCTTAATGACGGCTAGAACATCCCCCCAGGGCATGGATATATGTCGCCTTAATGACGGCTAGAACATCCCCCCAGGGCATGGATATGTGTCGCCTTAATGACTAAAAGATCCCCCTAGGGCATGGATATGTGTCGCCTTAATGACTAAAAGATCCCCCTAGGGCATATGGATATGTGTCGCCTTAATGACGGCTAGAACATCCCCCCAAGGCATAGATATGTGTCGCCTTAATAACGATTAGCAGCAAATTACCCACCCCCTCCCTCCGCCCATTAGGGAAGTGCCACGCGATTTATACAAGCAAAATTTGAAGTTCTGATCGTCCTCATAAAATGGAACTTTACGGCACGGCACAACGAAAAATTTTTCTATTAATGAACAAAAATTAAATATACCCTAATTTGTAAGTGATAGAAAAAGTAGTCAATAATTGCGCAAAAAGTTGTACGAATTGCAATTGATCACCACTTACTTCTTCTCTTTTTGTGTTACGGGCTTTGTGCAATTTTTTTTTTTGCGCAAAATTCTTTGGACTGTGTAATTAATAATTGTGGGTAATAATTATATAATTATTAATTAAAATGAATAAATGATCAAAAACATGATCGGATGAAAGGAATTTCCCGTTCCAATTCTTCCCAAAATGCCAAATTTGAACAATCTAACCAACTGTATTATTATTAAAATGAATGAATGATCAAAAACATGATTAGATGGAAGGAATTTCCCGTTCAAATTCTTCCAAAAATGCCAAATTTGAACAATCTAACCAACTGTAAGTAAACTGAATGAAATGAAAACAATTTATTTGAATGCCCCCCGCGGTGTATTGGGGAAAGCAGGAAAGTGCCCTGGGGGGGGGGGCAACGAAACCCCTGAGGGGCTGCCGGGGGAATGGATGCTGGAGGCGACAAAAAATGCGCTTTTATGGGCAAAAAGTGGCAAAAAAAAGTGGCGGGAAAGAGAAAAGAATAGGCGGCGGGGACTTTCACTTTCAACAGCGGCAAAGTGGAGGCCAAAAATGGAAATAAAACGTTAAAAAAGGGGGCGGGCGGGCGGGCTTTTATAGTACAAAATATGGGGGGGAAAGCAAAGCAGATTTCATTCGGACGCGCCAAAAAAAAGCACAAAATGCCAAAACAAATGCCAAAAAGCACAAAATGCCAAAACAAATGCCAAAAAGCACAAAATGCCAAAACAATGAATCCGTCAGAGATATTTAATGGGCTTCCTATTAATTTTTGGCACAGAAGACCACCCCCGGAGGGGCCGAAATTGATGCCAATGCCATCAATTTTTGGAGGCAAAGGGTCGTTAGAATGAAAATGAGATGGATGGATGCACAATGTGTGGTGAAGAAATCAAAATTTAAAAAAATTGGGAGCAAGAAGCCGCGGTCGAATTTGTCCAAGACAAAAATCTGCACGGCATTTTGGGTACCGGAAAAATTCTGAAAATCCACCGTTTTTGGTTGGGCCCTAACTGCTGCCATAAATGAAATAAAACCCGACGTCTAAACTAGGCGCTGGGACAAGATTGGCACAATGCCAGAGTCCCCCTCCCCCCCCCCCCCCCCGGGCACCGGCGGATGGCTCCAAAACGCCCGGGGGGTTCCCGACCAATTTAAAGCTTTGTAGCTCGTCCAAGACACAGGAGGACATTTTAGGTTCTCTAAAATCAAAATTTTTCGTCAAAAACCCCCCAGATAATAATGCCCCGGTTTTTAAACAGCGTTTTAGTGAACGTACCCCTCCCCCCCCCCCATTTATATAATGGAATTTGCGGGATGAATGAGTAGTGAATATGAAAATGCGCGCCCCGGTCGCCCTTTTTCGAGTTTAGCTGTTGACCTTATTGCCTTGCCCCCACACCGTGCCCAATTGACCATGGCCTGGTTATGCACACACGCGGGGGGCTGTACAAACAAACAAATAAACATGGGAATGACTCACACGCATTCATAACGCCAAACTTGTGCCAAATTCAAAATGCGCGGCGCGAGACTTTGTTGTATCCCCCCCCCCCCCCCCCGTCGGCGCCCGCCCGCTTAAGTGCGCAATTCTCACACCGCCCTCCTCATTTAGGACAATTGACACTTTACGCGAAAGGGGGGGGGGGGGGGTGATGAATGGCGGTCGATTGTTGTCTCCGGATGGAAGGCGACTGCTGGCCGTACACGGCGGGGGGGGGGGGACATTGTCTGGATGTGTGGAGGGGGGAGAGGGGGGGGGGGAGCCAAAATTGGGGCAAAAGACCGGATTTTGTTGGGGGAAAATGTGACTGACTGATCGGGGGAACTGGATTTCATAATTTTTGAATATTTTACGGGGTCGGTCAATCGAGCCCCGAAAAAAGAGTTCGCGGTGATAGAGAGAAGAAATCAAACTTCGGGGCCCTCGGTTTCGGGTTTAAATTTCACCAGCTGCTCGGAAAATGACGGCGCTCAGATTTTGGAGCCGGGTCAACCGAGCCCCAAAAATCTTGTAATTTGATCGATTGCTCGAGTTTTGGGGCTCGAGTCGAGTCCAGGAGCGCACTAGGGTCAGCTCGTCCAATTTTGGGTCAACCGAGCGCCGAACAAAATATCGACTTTTGAGTATATTGATTGATTTGGTGGGTCGAGAAAAAAAAGAGGACGGGACTCGGCACACATTCGCATTTTGCTTTAACTCCAAAAAAATAAAAGTGAATTTTTCAGGTTCAGGAACAAAAAGCATCAATTTGTCGGGGCTTTCGGATGCTTTTATAAAAATAGTCGTCCCGCGCACATCAAAACATTCCCTAAAATTGAGGCCAATTTGTTTGCCCCGCCGCTCTTTCGCCCCGGGCGCAACTTTCTCCGAAGAGAAAAGCGTCAGCAAATCCCCCCCCCCCCGCCCCATAACAAAAACAGGTTAGCCTTCCCCCCCCCCCCCCTCCAGCACCCAAAAACCTTTTTCCCAAACGATGACGGCGGAACGGCGCCTCCCGAGCCAGAAAAAGATTGGGAGGCTTTTCGGAGGCGGGGGGGATCAAGGAGGGAGAGGATCAATTAACAGCACTCATTAAGGGGTAATTAGTAGGCATTCAAACAAATATTTGCAGATGTGAATGGGCGGCGGCGGCCGGCGGCGGAACAATGAGAATGTTCGTCGTATAAGCGAGCTGGTTTTGACGAAAAATTGCATTAACAAAAAAGCAATCATTTTTGTCAGGATCAAATGCTTTTCCAATTAGGCTTAGGCTTATCCCCCCCCCCTTTTTTGCCAGCAGACCATCCCTCCCCCCCTCCCCACTTTTTCACCACGTATACGGACGGACGCCAGCGACAAATGGGTAAAAGCAAATATATCGCCGCCAGGAAATGCGATTGTGTGGATTTGATTGAAGAAGCATCTGAACGTGGACAACCAACATGATCTCACCTCAATCACCACCACCACCATCATCATCATCATCGTTATCCGCTACCCCACCAATCGCATTAACAAATCGATGAATGGATTTTAATGACGGCGCGGGCGGGGGGGGGGGGGGGGGGGGGGGGAGGGTGGGATGTGTTCGGCTTGATGAAATGCTTCATCCCCCGTCCCATCAGATGGATGGATCTTTCAATGTGTGAGAGAAAAGAACTGTTCGAAGAGAGAAAGAGAGAGCGAGTGAGTGAGTGAATGAGAAGCATCCGTCCGAAGACCCCCCCCCCCCCCCCCCGCGGGGGCGGGCGATTGCGCAAACACAAAACGTTCACACAAGCAGCAGCAGCAAAGCTTCTCCTCATCCTCTGCTGCTGCTTGTGCTTGTGATGCTGCTGAAGAGTGAATGTGCTTTTTGACTGATGGTAAAAAGAGGAACGAAATACACGCACATAATCATTGCCGTCATCGTCATCAAAAGGGGAGGGGGGCGGAGGAGAAAATGAATGTTTTTTGGGGGACAAAGCCTTAAGGCATTCACACAAAAAATTTGCCGGGATCCTGTTTTCACACTTCAGTGAGAAGCTGCTGGCACGGATCTGATTTTTGTTGAGCAACTTTGTCGAAAAATCACATTTTTATGTTCCTTTTACTAACATTATGCCAAATATTCAAATGTTGAATTTTTGATCCATTTCCCGAGAAATTTTCAAAAAAAAAGCATCATTGGATAAATCAAAAAACCATAAGATGCTAAAGCATCCAAATCGGGGGGGGGGGGGCGGACCTTGAAATGACTAGTTGACTTTATTTATGGCCTAGAGTCAAAATTTTTTTCCGAAAATGATTAAACACAATTCAAAATTTGAAAAAACAAAAACTGAGCTAGTTTTTTATTGCGATAAAATGCGACGCAATATACACACATTGAGATGGTTAGATGACATAAACAGATCATTAAAAATTGGTTAACAATTCAATCGCCAATTCCACCACGGGGAACGAAGAAATCACTCAGCGTGCGCCTCTCTATTTTTTGGAGCCAGGGCGACCACCTGTAAAATACAAAAAATCAGATTTAGTAAGTGATTAGCCTACGCAAAAAAATCAGGAAAACTTCCAAAAAATCAGATTTAGTAAGTGATCAGCCTATGCAAAAAAAAATCAGATTTTGTAAGTGCTCAGCCTACGCAAAAAAATCAGGAAAACTTCCAAAAAATCAGATTTAGTAAGTGATCAGCCTACGCAAAAAAATCAGGAAAACTTCCAAAAAATCAGATTTAGTAAGTGATCAGCCTACGCAAAAAAAAATCAGATTTAGTAAGTGATCAGCCTACGCAAAAAAATCAGGAAAACTTCCAAAAAAAAAACAGGAAAATCCTGGTAAAAATAAGGTTAGATGGTGGTCAGCCAGCGCCTACCCGGTTTGGGGCAACAGTTGCAGTTGATGGAGCAGCAGTTGGCCACAGCCAATGCCTTCTTCCACCAGACGAGCTCCTTCTCAACGGTCAAGCGCGAATGTTTGATGTCGGCCTTCCACAGCTTTAATGCTAAAAAATGTGAAAAAATAATTCATTTTTTGTGTGCAAATTCTTTGACTTACCCTTCATCTCGGGAGGATCAGTTGCTGATATTGGCATTGTTCAATACGTTATTTGGCTATTTGCTTAAAAAGTAAATTCAATATTAATACCATAAATATGTAAAACATAAACACAGAAAACAATAAACTACCATTTGTAACAAAACAAATCTCAGAGGTTCTAGTTTCTAGTCTCGCCAATTTCAATGCTTTTTTATCAAACCCGGGTAAATGCATTTGACCAAAATCTTAAAAACAAATGGAATTGCTGCATCTTTTGACAAAATGTTCCAACTCGAATTCGGGGTTCTAAAGGATCAAAACGTAGCTCAGATTCGGATTCACGCCCCACGAAAACCTCCCTATAAAACACTTTGCAAAGGACGGCGGTGGCACTTTTTTGGTTAGAGAAGTAGAGATCGGAAATTGAGACTGAAATGTCCATCTTGAGACTGAAATGTCCATTTTTGGACTAAAATTCGCCCTTATACATAAATATAATCCCGGCTTTAAAATTTACAAATCGTTGTTCTCGTCAATTAGTCCTACTTGATGGAAAATCTTAAACAAATCAATGATTTGACAAAATCTGATGTCAGCTTCGTGAACAGCGCCCCCGAAAACCCCCGGAAGCAAATTTTTAGACTAAATTTTTAAAAAAATTCGGTGCCTCCATTCTTTAGGATTTTACTTTTTCCTTAATCCCAATCCCGAGTTTTTTCCTTAAAATCCCAATCCCGAGTTTTTTTCCTCAAAATCCCGATCCCGCTCAACTCTAATTTGTGTGTATGAGATGTGTGAGCAATGGTTTTGAACAGGAAATTTAATTTTAAATAATGCGACGCGGCTTTACTAAAAGAAATTTCTATTTTTTAGCTTAATTTTTGCACCATTTCCGAATTGCAATGGCTCAGAATTCCGGTTCCATCGTTGCTAAATATACGCAAAAGAATCACGCAAATCAATTTGATATAAAGTAATTGTTTAAAAACATAATTTTTTCTTTGATTTCTCTTAAAATTTCTAAGTTTAAGTTAACGGAAACTTTCGATTCTTTGTCCATTTTATTTGTTTTTTATAGAAAAACAAAGGCTGCGAATTCCGATGAAATTGTTGCAAAATATACGAAACATCAGCAAAACAGGTCGGACAAGCGGTAAATTACATTTTTTTTTTGGAAAAAAAAGACTAATTTTTTTTAATAAAAAAACAACAAATTTTTTTTAAGCCGTCCATCCTTTTCAACATCGGTTGACAACTTCCGATCGTCGGAACCGTTCGATTTTTCACGTCTTTCAATCAGCAAACCGAAAATTGTGGAAGCCGCGGCGTCTTCGTCTACCGCCACATGGACTTTGTGGAGCTACGATTGTCGTGATGTTCCTGTCCATACGTGCTTCTACAATCCGTGCCGATACTGCGTGAGTTGGTTGGGGTACTTTAGAGCCCGGAACGAGACACAAGATTTCTCGACTCGAATTCGAGAATATCCGTTAGGATTGATTCTACGAGCCTGAAAAGCCCCAGAAACGTACATGTGTTTCCAACAACAACAAAAATAGGTACTTTTCGGTTTTGGGCCTACACCTCAAAATTTTAAAAAAGGTCAACAAAAGGGCGTTGAAAACATCATATATGGGGTTTTAAAGGGTGCTGATCACGAATCTGAAAATATTTTTAAGATCCGACAACATCTAAGACTTTTTGAAAATCTATGATTTTTTTGATTTTTTTTCCACTATTAATCACTTTTTTTCACCATTAATCACCCAAAACTGCTTTTTATAGAGTTTGTTAGGCTTAGGCTAACAAACTTTATAGATTTTTAAAATCTTAGATGTTGTCAGATCTTAAAAATATTGTCAGATTCGTGATCAGCACCCTTGAAAACCCCATATATGATCCCAGCGGCCTTTTGTTGCCTTTTTTTTAATTTGAGGTGTAGGCCCAAAACCGAAAAGTACCCAAAAATGTTTGTTGACACAAACCGATAAGTTAGTTAACTAAGCTACCCGTGAGTTATTCAATTTAATTGAATTTTGTATATTTTTTAAAAATTAAAATGCGCAAATGTACAATGTTTTCAGGATGTAATGCACGAGTTGCAATTGTTCTCCAAAGCCACAGACGACGAAAGCAAAGATCGATGGGACAATTATTTGCAAAAGGGCAAAACGTTTGGGGACAAACAAAAATTGTTGGACGACAACGGGTTGGCCGAGTTATTGCCCAGCATATTGGCCAAGGACATTTGTGAGTTTGTTTTTGTTTTGTTGTTGAGAGTGTATTTTATTGTTTTTATTAGTCGGGATTTTTGGGAAACCCCGGGACTGGAAATTCCCGCTCAAATAAGACCGGGACTAATGGACAAAAAAAGGAAAAAAATAATTGGTAAAAAACCGGGACCATATAAAGGGTGTTTGAAGGAATTTTGAAATCAGTACCAAAATGGAAAAATTGGTATTTCAGTACCCGTCCCGGTTCCGTTTTTATGGCCAGTGTACAACCGGCTTCCTTCAGATTATATCGAGATCGCTTTCGAGATCTTGATCGCTATTAATTTGATCAGTTTTTGTTTTGATCAAAACCCCTTTGATCTAGGGTTGAACGGGACCGGGACCAGTACTGAAATGTCTTTTCTGGGACTGAAATTTAGTCCCAGTTTTTTTTTTCAAGCTCCGTTATAAATGGTCCCGGTTTTTTCCAAAACGTTTTTTTTGTCCCAGTAGTCCCGGTTTTTTCCCAAAAGTCCCGATCCCGTCCAACCCTACTTTGATCAGATTAGTAGTGATCGGGGACTTTATGTTTGAACGCGGGATTCCGTTGTGTCTCGAAAAATCCTTATAAATCCCGACGGGATCCCGTCTCAATCCGCCGGCAGAATAACACATCGTAAATGATCAAAATGCTTTTTTATTTCTCCATCAGATTTCAACCGCAAGTTGGGCGTCGGCGTGTTCCGTGACGACATTGTGCCAAACAACGAAAGTGCCGAGAACAGTGCCGGCGGCGTTTTTCAAATGCTTTTCATGGCAACTGCAGGCGAACGGAGTACGGCACTGTTGTCCAAATTTGACGCATTTTTCTTGCAAACACTTCGACTGATTGTTGACGCTGAGCCAACCGTTGTGTGCCATGTGAACGGACTGTTCTACCGGTGCTACATCAACCCGGGCAAGGGTCTGCAACGGGAGCTGGAGCCCTACGGGGACATGGCCGATTTGCCCTTCATGGGCAAGTTGGAGGTGTGCGATGGATTGATTAGTAGCGCCAAGCTTCCAGAAATGAAATTTGAAAAAAAACCATAGGGGGACCCTTAGTTATGCAAAATTAGTCATTTTTGGACCAAAAAAAAATCGTTTATTTGAAAATTCTATAACAGAAATTAGGGTTGGACAAAACCGGATAATCTGGAACCGGTATGGGAAAATTTTGGATAAAAATTATCCGGTCTTGAACGATGACAGCTAAATTAAGCTGGATCCGGGACCGGTATCCGGGTGTTTTTGAGCTATCCGGGGGACCCGGATAATATCCGGTTTTGTCCAACCCTAACAGAAATCAATAAAAACGGAAAATGCACCTACTAAAAAAATCAATTTAATTTTTTTATGGGTCCCCCCCCCCCCCCCCGGAGGTTTAAGCAGCAATCGTTTGCTATATAATACGGATTAAATTATTCTCAGGTGTGGATTGACGATGAAGAACACTTTGAACTGCTTCAGCTTAGTCTGATCAAAGAGCTCAACAAAACGATCAAAGAGTTGCAAATTCCGCATCGTGCATTCCGTGAATTTTCCTTCGTCAAACGAGTTCACAATGGCTTATATTTTCCCATCACATCAGCGTGGAGAATCCGCAACAATTGAACCCCCCGGGGGGCTTGAGATTGTCTTCAATCATTATTTCTCGATTTTTTTTGTTGTTGTCTTCAATCATTATTTCCCGAAAATCCTCTTCCTTTTTTCAATACGATTTTATTTGATCTCTCACTCTCGATGCATTCTTTTGCCTATGATATTGCTTTAATTTTGTCAAATTCCGTCCAACAGCCCCAATGATGTTGTTGAATGTTAGTGCCAACGAAAATTGATGTATAAAAAGTATATTTTTATTAAAAGATTTTCAATTGTAAAAACATTTAGGCTTAGGCAACAAAAAAGAATTGGAGAAAAAGGTCAAACAAATACAATTAAAATGGAACAAAAAAAGCGATAATAAAAAGGACACATAAAAAATTTGCGGACTTAAGCGCCTGAGCAAAATTTTGGGCATTTTTTTTCTGTGTAGAAAATGTGTTCAGAGATCAGCGGGGTCCGTCCGTTCATTGGCCGATTCACATATATCATTCACTGTTTTAACGCCAAATTTGGGTTCAAATTGTCCACAATTTCTGTCCTTTCATGTGGCCGCTGAACCGAAATCGCCTCGGGCGATGGCTGCTGGTGCTGAAACGGCGGCGGTTGAACGCGTGCGAAGGCGGCGATGAAACGGCGCAAGAAGGCGGAGGTGGCCAAATTAACATTCAGCAGCCAAAACTGATGCAAGTGAGGGGGGAAATGGAAAGATTTATGGAGAAATTACAACAACAAAAAATATATATCCAAAATCGGATGCCTAGAAAGTCGACAAAATTTAAAAAATCGATGCCTAAGGCGAGAAAATTTCAAAAAAAAAATCAAAAATTCGGATGCCTAGGAAAGGCGAGAAAATTTCAAAAAACCGATGTCTAAGGCGAGAAAATTTCAGAAAAAAAAAATCCGATGCCAAGGAAAGTCGACAAAATTTAAAAAATCGATGCCTAAGGTGAGAAATTTTCAAAAAAAAAAAATCAAAAATCGGATGCTTAGGAAAGGCGAGAAAAATTCACAAAAATCGGATGCTTAGGAAAGGCGAAAAAATTTCAAAAAAAAAATCTAAAAATCGGATGCTTAGAAAATATGAAAAAATTTATTTTATTGTAAAACAAAATTTTACGCTCAGCCGAACGTATAACAAATAGGCGCAGATGAGCAAAAGCACGGCTTGCAGTGCTGCAAGCAGCACGCTGATGTCACGAAGGCAAGCGAACATTTGCTTGTTTAGGGGTCGGAAATTTTCCTGAAAAATAAAATTGAAATTTGCGAAAAATTTGTTTCTGACACAAATGTTCTGATGAGCTAGCTGTGCGAACTTTTTCCACTCGCCAAACCCTTCTTGACAAATTAAAATTGATTTTTAATTTATTTTTGTCTCGTCAAGTAAACGTGCTGAAAAAGGGTCAAGGCTAAGCTGTTGTTGCCGTTCCCAAATTGGTAACAATTTTATTTTTTTATGATCTGATCAACCAAAAAAAAGGGGCGTGTTCAGAGAGTAAAGTGATCAGGGCTTTTCAAAGTGACGGGAGCTGGAATCCCGTACTTTTCCCACGCGGGAGTCTCGAGTCTCGCGCCCGCCGGGCTCCACTTTACAAACACACAACAACACCCTTTTACCCCCAAACAGAATTCGTTTTTTGCCTTCGGGAATCCAGCCAAAAATTTTGATTAAAATTACGATCAAAAATCGGCAAAAAAGTCCGGAGCTCATTTTGAGGACATTGGACGGCACGGACCCAAAGTTTTAATGACGCGGTTTTCAACGCATTTTTCGGAAAGAATTTTGGAAAATGCCGTTTTTTTTGGCATTCCGGTTACATCGTTTTGCCGGATGCTTACTGACTTTGTCGTCCACTGTGGCTTCATCTCTGCCCGTCCCATTGACCACTGCTTCCATGCCGTGGGTTCGCACCTCCCAAATGTCGTCGCGCAGTTGAAAGTGCCGATTTGGCCGCTCTCCTCCCCCCTCCGCCGGCATTGGAATGGCACGCCGGTGCAGTCGAAGCGGCGTTGGCGGCGTGCCCGTGCCGAACTTGTTGTCCACCAGAAATGGCAGCCGACCATCCGTGGCATAATGATGCTGCTGCTGATCATCACTTTCCGTGCCCAGCCCGTCGTCCGGTGCCGTTGACAATTTGAATTGTGCCGCCACCGGATTTTGGCCGCCTCCGGCAGCAGAGTTTGGCACATTTTGCGCATCGATGCCGAAATTGACCGCCTCCGAATCGGAAAGTTGATGCGCACCAATGTAAAAGTGCCGATTACAGTCCAGCAGACAGCCGAATTCACAACGTTTTACAATGCCCTGGTATGCGACACGCGCCTCAAAAATTGAATAAAAATTTCAAAAATCGGACATTTCCCGCCAAAAACACCTTATCGCCAAAGCCACTGAAGCGAATGCCAATTCGTATTCGATTGGCGTCCATGCGTTGAATGGAAGTGACCATCGACGCGTTTGTCACACAACTGGAAGCGGTGCCGGGATTATTGTGAAAATTTGGCATTTTTGGCACACCCAACCCATTGGAATCGATCAGCGGCACGGCATTTTCCACGTTTTCCGAATCCATGGCCTTCAAATCGCTCAACAACAGCGAGCCGTCGTCCCCGTCGAATTTGTGCTCATCGGTAAAGGCGCGTCGTCGGATCTCCAAAAAGCCGGGCTTGCCCAACTCCACCTTTTGCTGCACGGGAAAACCCGACGCGTCGAGCACTTCCAATCGATAAGCCGGACCCTACAGGGAATGCCAGATTCAAAAAAGGCATTTAAATCAAGCAGTTTGAGGGCTTTAAACAAAATCAAAAAATGGTCATTGGCATCCATCCATCCATGGTGGAGCCTGGATTGAGAGGAACTTGTTTGGTGGTGGTTGGTGGGACGATTCCGCACCAAATCGACCCGTAGAATGGGCAATTTTATGGCTCAATCTGCCATAAAGCTTCTTCGGTTCAGGTGGGAAAGTCCACGACAACCCCACCCCCCCCCCAAACCCCCAAAACACGCCCCCGGCATTCTAGGCAAGTATTCCCGACCTACAAGTCCACGACAACCCTTCAACTAGAGATCGGGCTTACTTGAGGACCGATCAAAATTTCGATCGAGAATCTCGATCGGTTCGATCTCTACCCTCGACATCCAAAAATATTCTGTCTCCCCGCCTAAAGGCTGGAGACCAACCCTAGGCTGAGAATGCCGAAATTGGGACTCTGGGAGATGGCACTTTATAATCGTTGAGCCTTGAAATTCCGCTGAACTCCTTTGACCCTGTGAAATGTTTTCTCCCATGTACAGTTTTGCTCTACCTCGCTCTGTTGCCTTTGTCCTCCACGGAGCCGTCGTTTGGCCCCGTCGTCATCTTCCGCCGATGGAGGAGACGACGGCACCAACAGCACTCGTGTGGACAACATTTGTTGCTGTTGTGGTGCATGTATAGCTTTAGGTACTGCTCCAGCTTCATGTTGCTCTGCTTCATCGTCATCATCAGTTTTGTTGTGAACAGTGCGAAAGCGAACGTTCAACAGAGGAGGCCCACCAAAATTTGTGGCAATTGTTGAAGGCGTAACAGCAACAGCAAACGGCTTCCGACGAAGGTAACAATTCACCTGCAAAAAAGGAGTTTTTCGAATCGGACGGATTTGTGCCGATCGAATCGGACGGATTCGTGCCGATCGAATCGGACGGATTTGTGCCGATCGAATCGGACGGATTTGTGCCGATCGAATCGGACGGATTTGTGCCGATCGAATCGGACGGATTCGTGCCGATCGAATCGGACGGATTTGTGCCGATCGAATCGGACGGATTTGTGCCGATCGAATCGGACGGATTTGTGCCGATCGAATCGGACGGATTTGTGCCGATCGAATCGGACGGATTTGTGCCGATCGAATCGGACGGATTTGTGCCGATCGAATCGGACGGATTTGTGCCGATCGAATCGGACGGATTTGTGCCGATCGAATCGGACGGATTCGTGCCGATCGAATCGGACGGATTTGTGCCGATCGAATCGGACGGATTTGTGCCGATCGAATCGGACGGATTTGTGCCGATCGAATCGGACGGATTCGTGCCGATCGAATCGGACGGATTCGTGCCGATCGAAAGGGATGGATTCGTGCCGATCGAATCGGACGGATTCGTGCCGATCAAATCGGACGGATTCGTGCCGATCGAATTGGATGGATTCGTGCCAATCAAATCGGACGGATTCGTGCCAATGCCGCCGCCGTACCTGTACGGTTTTGTCCCTTGCGGTGATCAGCTCCGTGCTGGCCTCTTTGACCATCAGTGTGTTGGTGTGCCGTGTGTACTGCTCGCCGCTGCTCTTCTCAAATGCGCAGCGTGTGAAGGGCAAATGGACACGGAACTCGTGGACAGCCGAGTCAATGCGAAGCGGCGCACAATTTGTAGCAGCCGCCGCGCGTTTGGGCTGCACGTGGCCACGGAACAGCTTCAGCGGCGAGAAGCCGGACAGCGTAAGCGAATGCGCATGACAGTCCAGTTTGACTGTTTTTAAATAGAGTTTTGGAATTAAACATAAAAGTCCGGAACTGGGAAGCTTCGGGGCCGGATCAAAAGCTCGGGCGATCGAGATTCTCGATCGAAATCCCGGTACTTTTCGATCAATTTTTTTTGATTCGACGAAATTCACCGAGATTCTTGGGTCAGACTTAGAGCCCAGACGATCAAGATTCTCGATCGAAATCCCGGTACTTTTCGATCAATTTTTTTTGATTCGACAAAATTCACCGAGATTCTTGGGTCAGACTTAGAGCCCAGATGATCAAGATTCTCGATCGAATTCTTGGTATTTTTTGATCACAAAGATTCTCAATCCTATCTTGATTGGTCCTCACGCCCGGGCTCTTGCCGTGATGTGAATCCGGTTTTTTGCATTTCGGAAAATCGATTTTGCTGGCCACTAATTAAATTTTTAAAATGTTAAAAAATATTTGTAACCCGGGGGAAATGCTCGGCCTAAACCGGGGCACCGCCGGGGTTAAACTAAAAATCGCGTGAGTGGTATTTTAGCTGCGAAACACTCACGGGGAGGCCTTTTCGGCATTTGCCTGCTGAAAGGAATTTAAATTTCTGATTTTGGTGTCATTAAAATGTTTAATTATTGTGTGCCGTCTTCGTTCGCCCCCCCCTCTTTTTAAATTAGCGGAGAATTTCAAATTTTGGCCTCACAGTCCATGCACTCGTCCACTTCGCCGCTGGACAGTTCGGGCTCCATTTGTTCCAGCACACTTCGGCCCAACGAACGCAACGCCAAATGGCTCAGAAAACATCTGCATTTAAATTTATACCAAAAGTTCGAATGTGGAACAGATTTTTTATAAAAATTCTTTAAATATTTGCAGTTTAAAAAAATTAAATTTTATTTAATTTCTTCAAAAGGTTCAGCCAACAGCAGCCACCTTGAACTGTTCGCATGGTGGGTCCATGCGCGACAAATTGTCGTCGTTTGTCGCGTTTGGCCCAGCGAAAGTGCCTGAAGGAATGCCATGCAAGCGCTTTGGCATTCCTCGGCGGATGCGACGCCGTGGAGGAGTACGGTAAAGGGAGAGGTGAAGCCGGCGTGGCGAATGCGGTGGAACGCGCACCGGGTCGGGTTCAGGGGGCCTGGAAATGTCGAAAAATGGTTGTTTTTTTGAAAAATGGTCAAAAAACCACAAAAAATTCAACCCAGATCCCCGACATGGCCAACCCAGAGCCCGAAAATTTGGACGTCCCGATTCCCGACATCGCCAAACCTTAGCCTCCCCGACGCCTGGAAATGTCGAAATATGGTTGGAATATTTTGGCAAATCGTCAAAAATCCACAACAAAAAAAAATTGCTGAATTTTTCCGAGAAATTATTGGAAGGGGCCTTTGTTGGAAAGTAGGGTTGGTTCCCGATCCCAAAAATTTGGGACGTCCCCGACCCCGATCCCCGACATGGCAAACCCCGACGCCTCCCCGACCCCGAAAATTTGGACGTCCCCGACCCCGATCCTCAACATGACCAAAACCCCAACCCTCGACTTTCCAGCCCCCAAGGGCTGGCGGGGACCAACCCTATTGGAAAGTGTGCGTGCCTCTGATGCAGTTCAGCTCGTACAAATCCCATTCGGCATCGTGCCGGAAGTGCGCTCTGATGCCATGCACATTTTGTGGCGACACTTTTGACAGGCGACAACGGCGTTCCCGCTGCGAATAAAGGGCGCCGGCACAATTGGGACTGAAAATTTTGGAGAAAAATGAACCCTAAGCCTCGGAACAATTTTTTTTTTGAAAATCTTGCTTTTTGTGGCACTGCTGCAGGCATTCGTCCAGCGAATAAATGGCCGAATAATTGCGCTCCGCCGCCCCATTTTCCAACAAAAATTCCGGGGACATTTCGATGGGCCGAATGCGCGCAAACTTTTGGAAAGTCCACGGCGCTGAACAAACTCTGCCGATCGGATCAAATGCTTAAAATCGATCAAAAAAAATTTTGCGGGTTTTGGGGGGTAAAATTTTTTCTAAAATTTACGATCACGCCGCAGGCAAAAGCGTCGCAGCCCGAACATGGCCTCCAGCGGCGACTCAGCCTCGGCACCGGCACTGGCGGAGGAGTGCAAAGTGCAAATGGGCTCACCGTTCAGGTCCAACAAAAAGTTGGCACCCGCACAATTGGGCACCTCAAAAATTTGGCACAATATTTGCTTTGGCATTTTTTCCAAAAAGAATTCCGGCTTGGCTTGATGATCTCATCGAAAAACCAAAATCGACAAAAATTCAGAAAAACCCCCATTCTGCAAGAGACGTGCCATTGGACTTGCTTGGATTCTGGATCCAGAAAAAGTGCACAGCGGGACTGGAACCAGACCGAATCCGTATGATACTAACATCTCCCAAAAATTTGGGTGCTAATGATCAGACAATTATTTTTTGCCTTAAGGCATTTCAAATCAAAGCTTTTTGGAACATTTGTGTTCACACCTGAGTGCATCGCTTGGCACATTCGTCCACCGATGGCATTTCCATTGGACTTTTGCCGATCAAACGGCCCACAAATGGGCGCAAATGTTCAATGAACACGGACCGTTCTCTCTGAGGGCACTGCTGCTCTTCTTCTTCGCCCACAACGAATTTCTCTGCTGAAAAGGACGAGAAAATTATTCAATTTTTTGAATTTTCACCGTTTGGCCCCCTGTCATTAGAGTCCCAAATTTGTTTAAATTTGAGAAGCTTTTTTGCCATAAAAATTTTTTTGGAGAACCTCCGGCCCGAACGGTCTCAACAGGCATTATTTGTGCGCCGTTGTCGACTTTGCCAATCTCCAAAAAGTGCCGTGTTCGTTCCCCGTTTCCGTCGGCACCAATGCGCATTTGTGCCCGTTCCGTGGCGACAACAGTCAACCACCACAAGTACAGTAGGAAATACGAGGAGTGCCGGAGGGGGGCATTATTCGGCATTTTTTTTTGTCGTTTAAAGCATTTGGAAATTTTTAATTTTACTATTTAACAAAATTACAAAATAAAATAGTTGAAACATTTTCTTTTGGGAAGAAAATGCGGCGAAAAATTCATTCATACCGGCGGAATGAATGAGAATGCCAGTGGGGAAAGAGAAGGAAGAAAGGGCGAAATTGGAATTGGATTTTGATGGGATTTTGGAGCAGTTCGGACCCATCCACCAAAAAAGCCCCCCCCCCCCTTCCACCAGAAGCTTTCGCCTGAGGCGAAAGCGCCTAAGGGGGGAAAATCGCTTTTCCCCGAAAGGAGGGCGACGAATTTGTTGTTGGTGTGTTGGGCGGCGTCAATTGGCTGGTGGTGGGTGAAGTTAGGGAAAGCGCTTGAACGATCCGCCGCCAGCACCGCCGGCGTTGAATTGGGTCACTCACTCTCTCCGGACGGGGAAGGCATAACGACAATTAAATATATGTGATTCATGAAAAAGCAATGCGCGACTTTCTCCACACCCCGCAAATCCGAAGAGAGTGAACGAACGCTCTCTCTAAAAGCCCCCTCAGGGCAAATTGGTTGCAACTTTTTGACACCTAATTTGTGTTAACAATAGTGAGGAAGGGAGGGGCCGGTAATTTTTTTGCAATTTGTAGACATTAATTTGGCGTGTACACTGTACACCATTGCTTGTAGGGAGGGATTGAGCCGCGATCAACCCCTTGGGGGGGGGGGGGGGGGGGGAGTTGAGGGGAGTCGGGCTTCTCCAGTGGCAGCATTTGGGGGTTTACTAGAGACCGGCAAAATCGCATTTGCGGATCCCGCTGCGCAATTAGTTTTCAAAATTTAGTGCA
The DNA here is from genome assembly GCA_020449905.1 of Globodera pallida. NCBI lineage: Eukaryota > Metazoa > Nematoda > Chromadorea > Rhabditida > Heteroderidae > Globodera > Globodera pallida. The sequence continues at coordinate 6,170,648 of JAIXHY010000001.1, forward strand.
GGATCGGATTATCCCGCATTTTAAATTTGCGGGATCCCGCGCGGGATTGCGGGATTTTTTAATTTTACCAAAAAATCAAAACACCAAACGGCACACGTTGGACTGATCACCAAAACGGCATGTTGGACTGATTAAACTGATCACCAAACGGCACGTTGGACTGATCACCAAACGGCACGTTGGACTGATCACCAAACAGCACGACAGACTGATTAAACTGATCACCAAACGGCACGACGGACTGATTAAACTAAACACCAAACGGCACGACGGATTGATTAAACTGATCACTAAACGGCACGACGGACTTTAAACTGATCAACAAATGGCACGTTGGACAATCACCAAACGGCACGTTGAACTGATCACCAAACGGCAGAAAACGTGAAAATTCCCACCTTTTGAGGTTTTTTCCACGGTTTTAAAGCTGGCACGTTTTCCACGTTTTGTGGTTTTTTTCCACGGTTTAGTATCGAATGGACTTTCTCTCAATTTATTGGATATACTTTAAAAATTTGTAAACATTTCGCCAATATTTGGACCAATTTTCTTACTAAATCTTTAAAATCTTCAAAAAAAATTTTCCCGGCGGAGCCTGTCGGCGCCGCCGGACCTCTCTATTTTTAAAAAAGCTTCAAAAAATAAGGTCATTTTTTAAAATTTTGGTTGCAAATCTCTTAACAAATAAAGTCAAAATTCAAAATTTTCTCGGCGGCGCCTATCGGCACCGCCGCCGACTCACCCCCAGAAGTGAAGCAGTTCGCAAAAAAAAATTGCATTTAAAAAAAAATTTTCTTAACAAAAATAGAGTAAAAACGAAAAATGTAACCCTAAAAAAATCGACTTTTTCCCCCAACTGCTCCCTCCCCCGAAATAAATATGCTAGTCAATGATTGTTTAAGCAATTTTACTTTAATTTAAAGGCTTAAAAAATTTTCCACGTTTTTGAACTCGTTTTCCACGTTTTTGTGTTTTGCCAATCGCATCCCTGGTCACATTTATCCATGTGAATAGTGTTTACGCGTTTTTCTCATGTGAATCTCTGCTTTCACTTACTTACTTGTGCAGTTTAATTGATTTTTGGGCAACAAATGTGATTTTTGGAAAAAATTAAATGGAACAACGACCCCTCATTGATGATCGTAGGTGGGGTGGGCTCTGAGGAAGCTCTTGAAGAGCTCGTATCCGAATTCGGGTCTGGACTCAACGACATTTCTTAAGAAATTTAGTTTAAACAATACAAACAAACGAAAGAGTGAACTCAGATTATGTGAGAATTAGGAAGCGCTTTAAATGCACAAAAAACAAAAAAGGTGCAACGGGATCATTTTTGGACGGAAAAAGTTGTAATCACGGGTAGCATCTACAAACAAACAAAAGAGTGAACTCAGATTATGTGGGAATTAGGAAGCGGTTTTAAATGCACAAAAAACAAAAAAGGTGCAACGGGATCATTTTTGGACGGGAAAAGTTGTAATCACGGGTAGCATCGCGTTTACGAAATCGTTGAAATATCATTTGCCTTATTTAAAAATGTAATAAAAATAAAATTCGGGGATCGGCGCGGCGACAGCTGATTAATGGGGTTTTGAATAGACGCTGCGGCGCCGGAAAGCTTTGATTGACAAGCCGTTAATGAATGTGCGCACGTGATTGAAGCAATACCCTAGACTGAGTTTTCCCTGCTGTGCCGGGGGCCACACCATCCTCAGGGTCGGAGTTCGGCCCTCCCGGTTTTTGTGTACCACGTAAGAAGGATCCAGCTACCCGGGCAGATCAAAGATCCAAAGATCGCATGGGTGAAAAATTTGAATTTAAAAACATATTCAAACTATTTGTTCTCACTTTATCGCTTTAAAATGATCTTTGTCGCCGGAGACAAAAGAATAAATTTTACGTCTGATTATTACACAACACAACTTTGGATCAAATCAAAAATGCAATAACGGCTCAATCATTCACTCTAAAAGTGGTAGTCAATGCAATACGCAACACCGCCCAATAAACCGACCTCAAACCCATAATTATTTATGCGATTTGAATTAATACTTACGGCAAACTCAAGAATTCCGTGGACGGAAAGGCGTTTAAGGCCCGCTAACTCGTACGCCAGGTCTTCAACCCTTGAAAGTAATTGAGACAGGCGGGATCAGGGGAATGGCAATATATACCGGGAAGGGAATCCACCCACCCCCCCCCCCGAATTAAAAACCATTTCCTGACCCAAGAATTTTTAAAATCTTATCTCTATTCAATTTATAAACGCCAAAATTACTTACAACTCATGGCCACGCCCGGCAAAGCGATCCACCTGCGGCGGTGTCACTGGCATTCGCAAACCACGGGTATGACGCCAGTAGAGCAACTGAAATAAAAAACAATTCGCATGAATACAAATAAAAGCGTCATACATTTTTCACAGTCAGGTGACCCGGCGTCTCAAGTCTCTGAACAAGTTCCGCTAATGACAACGACCCCTCATTGATGATCGTAGTTGGGGTGGGCTCTGAGGAAGCTCTTGAAGAGCTCGTATCCGAATTCGGGTCTGAACTCGAAGACATTTGCTAAAGAAATTTAGTTTTAAACAATACAAACAAACGAAAGAGTTGGAATCCCGTGCGGGATTCACATCCCGGAACTTTTTGAAATCCCCGCTCCCGCATTTTTTATTTACCGGGCTCTAATAAAAAGGAAGCTTCCTTTTTTTTAAATTCTTTTTACATACATATTTTACAGTGTGGTGCCCCGGCGTCTCAAGTCTTTGAACAAATTCGGTCAATGTCAATGACCCCTCATTGATGATCGTAGCATGGGCGGGCGGTGTGGAAGCTCTTGAAGAGTTCGTGTCCGAATTTGAGAGGCCTGGACTCGAAGACATTGCAAAGAAACTTAGTTTAAACAACACATAACAAACGAGAGAGTGAACTCAGATTATATGGGAATATCATTTAATGCCTTATTTGAAAATGTAATAAAAATAAATTCGGATATCTGCGCGGCGACAGCTGATTAATGGGGTTTTGAATGGGCGCTGCGGCGCCGGAAAGCTTTGATTGACAAGCCGTTAATGAATGTGCGCACGTGATTGAATTCTGCGCGGAACGGTCACTAAGAGTTTCCCCTGCTCTGCCGGGGGCCACATCATCCTCAGGGTCGGAGTTCGGCCCTCCCGGTTTTTGTGTACCACGTAGGAAGGATCCAGCCTACCCGGGCAGATCAAAGATCGCATGGGTGAAAGCTTTCAAGAGTTTCCTGCAGCAGTACTCCCTACTTGCTGACTCGAACCCACATCCTCCACCCAATCCGTGGGTAGCCCTTCCAACTGAGCTACCGGGGCGTCCCATTGCCTCCTTCTTTATGGGTGATCTTTTGCCCCCGCCACTCGACCGAGATTCTCGATCGAAATCTCGATCGAAAAGTTTCGAGATTTCGATCGAGAATCTCGATCGAAAAAGTTCTGAGAAACAATTTCCCGCAATATTGAATAAAATTCACTTTTGAAAATTCACATCAAAAAAATATTGGAAATCTCGAAAAATCTTGTGAGATTTTTCGAGATTCGAGATTCTCGATCGAAATCTCGATCGGTCCTCAAGTCCTTGCTCTAGTTTTAACCGTTCGCTTCCAACCAGCGGAACACACACCCTTACAGAGTATAACAAAACGACCGGAGAGACAAAATTTACAAACTTTTTGATTTCGACTCAATTTGTTAAGAGATTTGGCGCAGGAGAGCGGTGGGGTTTAGTGTTCGGCAAATGCGGTTTTTAAAATACCAATACCAAAATCCTAACATTTTTTCGGTCTTTGGCTGCTCTTCCCCTCGGGCGGTATTAATCTCTCTATTTGCGGAGGGAGGGAAGGTATGTGCTGATGCATTATTTACGCAGATTGGAAGACTGATGAGGGGAGGCGGCGATGTACCAATCAATCAATCATCACTTCTCAGCGTGAACACTTTGATGGTTAAAAATGTTGAAGGGTGGGCGAAGATCGCCCAAATCCCCTAGTCTCCAATTCAAATATTATGCAATCATTATGCCAATTCGTGAGTCTCTCTACTAGGGAGCCGGCCCGATTGAGTCTGGCTACTTGAGTCTGGCCGTTTGAGTCTGGTGCGAATATGACATCAAATTTATCATTTGACATCATTTAATCTATGATTTCAACATTTATGATTTTTTGAAAAAATTTTCAATTTTGTTAAGGAAACGACTTTTTTTAACTAACACCAGCCGAATAGAAGGTAGAAACTTAGGGGTTCATTAGGCTTAGACTTAAGCCTAACGAACCCCAAGCCAGGCGCCGGAATTTTTTTTTGAATATCAATTTTTGTTAAGAAAATTGCTCTAAATTTTAGAAACTTGGACATTTTAAGCGAGAATTCCTAGCAAATTTAAAAAGAAGGCAAAAAGCAGGAAAAATTCCAAAAAGCAGGAATTTAGCAGAAAAACCCTGTTAAAGCAGGTTAGAAGATGGCCACCCTGGAGCTCCTCCACCCTAACGCCCATTAGACCCAGAAAAAATGCCGGCCTAGGCCCAGGCACAAGTGGACCAATCTTCGATCAACAAGCATCAATTAGCCGTTCTCAGAGTCTTGAGATTCATTTTGGATTCCCGTCAGACAAACCTCGAAACAATCAATTACTTTTTATCGTGCCCATTAATCTCGACAAAAAAGTATTAAAAAAAATATGCAATCCACAAATGTAAAATTTGAAAGCGCCTATTAATAATTACAGTAATAATAAATTTTTACAAAAGAATTTTTTGGAAACAAATTTAAGATACATTTTTTTGGTATTAGAATTTAAATTTATATAAATCTACGCCTTTTATATGTACTGGTGGCTAACTAGGGTTGTCAGTTTCTGGGACTTACACTCGGTTAAGAAAACCGCAAAATTTCGTGGTTCGTTTCAGCGTGGTCCGAAGCCGACAACCCTCGTGATAACTAGAGCTCGGACCGATCGAGATTCTCGATCGAAATCTCGGGTTTTTTTTTCAAGATTCTCGATCAAAATCTCAACTTGGTCCTCAAGCCCGAGCTATAGTAATAAAAGTGTTGATGAAAGAGCACGCACAATCACACATATTTAAATAACATTTGTATATATTTAAATACAATAATAGTACATTCACACAATAAACAGCGATTTATGTATTAGAGACAAGATTGATTGATGATTATTGACTTTTTATGAAACATTTCTTTGATTAGACGAAGAAAAGCAACAAATCGTGAAGGGACTACAAAAAGACGGGAGGGAGAGAATATCACAGACAAACCAATCCAAATGACGAATAAAAGACAAAACCCCCGGGGGGAGGAGAGAACAGCAATCACCAGAGGAGGAGGCACACTGAGAGGAAAGCGTCATCAAATCACGGGCATTTTCCCTTAAAAAAGCGTGTAACACATTGAAAAAATGCGATAGTGAAAATGCTGGGTGGGTGGGTTTGGTTGGCATTTCGTTTTTTTAAAATTTTGTTAGGCTTTCAAAAAAATGTTCAGGTATTTGTTAAATATCCTTTTATTAAAAAATCACCGAGAAATTGATTTCAAACAAAAATTGTCAACCAACCCAACAACAACACTTAAATAAACAATTCCATTTATCAAATATTTAAAAATCAAATCTGGGGACTTAAGAAACCACCACCACCGGCTGTCACTGGCATTATCCGAATTAATTCCGGCGGGAACGAAAACAGGAACACCATTAGAGGTTGACGGTTCCTGCCGAGTAACCGGATTGCAACAACAACAACAACAAAATGTCCGAAGACCTGAATTGCCCATAAAAAATGACCAGAATCCGAAAACCGGGCCCAAAAACGTCCGGAAAACGTATTCCGGTTGCATCCCTGATTTGCACCGATTTTCCGGGCATTGGGCAACCAAAAATTCCCGGGAACCGCCAACTCTAATCTCTACAAACGCCCCGGGGGATGTCTGCACCCGCCTTCCCCTCCCACACCCGTGAAATTTGTCCGCCGTTTCCAAATCCGGCGTACCGGAATTCAGCCGAGCGCTTTGCTGCCCCGCTTCGCCTCCCGCAAGTCCTCCACAAGGCCAAGCCGTGAAGAGTGGCGCTCCTCCGCCTCCACGTCGCGAAAGCGTGCGTCCATGCGACGCTCGTCGATCATCCGCTCGCGCAACAGCCATTGCTCTTTGTTGTAGCGCGGGTTGATGATTCTTAGGGGGCAAAAGCAATGTGATTCGGGGCATCCGAATCGGATCAGACTTTCATAAAGATTTTGAATCGTAAAAACGAAAAAATTTTGTTAAAAAAATTGTTTTTTTTTTCGTTTTCTCACTTCAGCGTCTCCTCAAAGTCCTCCCTTTGCATGTCGTCCACCATACTGTCGTCAATGAAGTCGGCCATGTCACTGTCGTACTCGTCGTCCTCCTCATCCTCCCTCCTGCCGCGGTAATCGTCGTTTTCGTCGTCATCGTCCGTCTCGCTGTAGTTGGCGAACTTCCGTGAAGATGAGGACGGTTGGCGATCCCTGGAGAATAAGGGGGGAGGGGTCAAACCAGCATTAGAACACCACATTAAACAAGCACTTTTTTTGTTCAAATTTTCAAATCAATCCGATTTTTATTTTCTTGGACAAGACTCCGGTTTCCGAAAAGAAACAAAATTTGGTTTAGTGCCAAAAATGCCACACACACACCTCTGGTGTGCCAATGCCATCTCGCGTCGAAGCTGTGCCTCCCGTTTGATGCGTGCCAAACTGCCCGTGTTCTCCGTGATCATCGCCTGTTGGTGCTGCTGCGGCTTGGGCTTCCGATTCTGCACCTCTTTGGCCATGGCCATCATTCGCGCCACCTTCTCACGCTCACGCTTCAGCGCCGCTTCCAATTCCAATTCGCGGGACCTTAAAAGAATTTGGCAAAAATCATCAAGCCGTTTCCACTCACTCCCTCCCTCCCCCTTCTCTCTTTCTTTTTGTATCCCAGGTCCACAGTATTTCTTTGTGTCGCTCTGTCTACCTCTCTCTCCCTCCCTCTTCTCTCTCTCTCTCTTTCTTTTTGTATCCCAGGTCCACACTATTTCTTTGTGTCGCTCTGTCTACCTCTCTCTCCCTCCCTCTTCTCTCTCTTTCTTTTTGTATTCCAGGTACACACTTTCTTTGCATCGCTCTGTCTACCTCTCTCTCCCTCCCTCTTCTCTCTCTCTCTCTTTCTTTTTGTATTCCAGGTACACACTATTTCTTTGCATCGCTCTGTCTACCTCTCTCTCCCTCCCTCTTCTCTCTCTCTCTCTTTCTTTTTGTATTCCAGGTACACACTATTTCTTTGTGTCGCTCTGTCTACCTCTCTTTTTCTCCCCACCCCTCCCTCTCTCTCCACAACGCGTCCCCTCTCTTTCTCGCACCCTATTATTCTTCTCTCTCCATCTTTTCCCTCTCTCTCTATGCAAAGCTCGTGCACTCTCAGTCCAACATAAATGTATGTGTAGAAGAATAGATAAGTATTTTCATGAATAACCTGAACTTCCCCAACTCGGCGCCTTTGGCCGTCGTCGTCTCCATTTTGCGCTGTTTGGGAGCGACGCCAGCAGATTTGGTCGCCGTTGTCAATGAACTCTCTGCGCCCGTGTTCGCTTTCCTTTTGTTGTCCACCTGCGGAGGAGGACCGCCGCCAACATTTGTCGGCACAACAGCTAAAGGCGCAAATTTTTTAAATAACAATTTTCACCAAAAAAAACATTTATATGAGAGAGAACCTCAGGCGGGATATGGAAGGACTCGATGAATTGGAACAGAATTTAAAACATGACAAAACCGGGATCATACGGAAACCGATAACCAAATAACCCGGTCTTGACCTGCTTGCTCTACATTTGCATTTTCCACGCATTCGTTTCGTTCGGTTACCTTTCTTAACGGCCGGTTGTTGCGCCTTTGCTGCTGAAGGCGTGCCCTGGTAGCGAACATCGCCGGGCAAATAGCGCTTTTGTGGCTGCTGCGGTTGCTGTTGTTGTGCAGGTTGGGGCTGACTTTGCTGTTGTTGTGCTTGGACTTGTTGTTGTTGCTGAACATTTGGCGTTGCTTTTTTGTTGGCATTTGTTGTCACCATTTTGTTGTTTACGCTTTTGCCACTGCCGGTGGTGGCAATGTTCGGCACTTTCTGTTGCTTTGGTGTTGAATGTGACAGCGCCGACGTCCCATTCGTTTGCCGACTTAAAAAACAAAACATTTTTTAATAACAAATTTTTATTTATGTTTTTGATCAAAAATTTTCCTAAACCGACGTAATTTTTTTTATTTAAAAAAACTTAAAATTCAAAGAAATCTAGTAAAAATTCGCGCACCTCATTTGCTGACCATTGCCCTGTTGAGTCTTTGACGGTTTGTCTCTTTCGACAATTTTTGCAACTTTTGGGGTTGCCAAAGTTTGGCCATTTGCCGGCACAGTCCTCGTCATCTTCTGCTGCTGCTGTTGTTGAGCCGGCGGCGGCGGCATTGATTTTGACGATGCCAATTTCGGTTCAGAATCTTCGGGAGCAAGTATCCTAAAATTAAAAACTCAAAATATTTCCATCGGCAGCTCGGAGGTGCGAGAGTCTCGGGCTCGGGGGCTCGACTTCGGAAATTTTTGTTTGTTTTTTGTCAAAAACTGAAACATTTGTCGAATTTTTCGTTTGTGAGAGGGGACAGGCAGTCTTCAAAAAAAATTTTCGATGGGAAAAAAACAATTTTTGAGATACGTGCTTGGCTCAATTATAGAGCAAGGACCTAAGGACCCGATCGAGAATCTCGATAAATCAATCTCGAAATAAACGATCTATTATTAGTCAATTCTTCAACCCCCCCCCCCTCCAAAATGTGCCGGCCACGTCCATGCCCCCCCCCACCCACCGGTATCCGGTGGCGCTCAGTCGTTTCTTTTTCTCCACGACCGCCTGCTGTTGTTGCTTGGCAATTCGTTCGCGCACCGCAGCCGCATAAGTCAGTTCCCTTCCGGCGCTGACGCCCACATCCGCCTCCGGCGCTTTGTTTGGCGTCGATTTGCTCCTCCGCTGCTGCTGCTTCGTCGGCGCGCTGCACGCCTCCGCCTCGGCGACCGCCGTCTGATCAATGAGACGCTCCACCGCCGACGCGTCGTTCTGATTCGCTTTGGCCATCAGCGCCGTGAAAGGGTCGTGCTGAAAAAATAGAAAAATAAATCAAACAAAAACCGGAATTAAAAAGTTGAAAAATCGGAACGGAATACGCACCGCACCCCCTCTCTCTCTCACCAAAAGTTGAAAATAAAAAATTTGTAGACATTTTTTTTGTTCAAAAAAAGGGGCACAAAACACAACACATTCTCTTAAATTCCTGTTGTTTTTTTTTGTTGTTTTTGGAATGAAAATGCACACTTTGTTGACCAAATTTTTGACTAGCTTATTAATTTGAATATTTATTAATGCACAAAAATAAAATAAAAAAACGAAATTATTTGCCTTCTGCTGAGTCGGTGCCGGCACGGAAATGCGCGGCCTTTTGTTTTCTGTGGCACTGCCAGAAGACGCTTTTTGCTGGTGTTGTTGGCGTTGAACTTGTCCAATTTGTGCTCCGTTCTTTTGAAGCGGCGTTTGGATGCAGTTTTGTTTTGGCGGCGCTTGCGTTTTGCGAGCAGCAGAGGCCAAGGAGGACGAACCACCAGCAACAGAAACAGCAGCACCAGCAGAAGAGTGAAGAGCAGACTTTTTTGGAATCACAAACGTTGGCTAAATTTATCAACAAAAATGATTAAAAACGAAACGATTAAACCCAGGGATTTTCAGTTAATGGGTTTCCCCATTCCACGCCACCATAAGCCAGAACCCTCGCTTTCTCGATTTTTTCCAAATTCCGTAACGGGAACGGACGAAGCCGGCTCAGTACCCGAAGCTCGAAACAAAGCTCAATTTTTTTAGAAGCTCAAAAATAAGCCGGGTTTTTCGGCAAGCCGATAGACGTCACCCGAAAATTCTGAATTTTTGACTGATAAGAGATTGATATTTCCAAATTTCGTTGGGGGGGGGAAGGTCAAAAATCAATCCCGCAAGATTGAAGATTTCTCGGCGAGGATTCCAACTCGGGATCCCAAACAGACACATTGGCACTTCTTCTTTAATTAAGGCGTTGCCAATTCCTTAATTAAGGGGTTGCAAAACCATGGGGGGCCATTTGGGTTTTCATCAAACCCCACAAATCCAAAATGCGCGGACCCAACAGCAAAAAAAGCCCCAACCTCTCCTCCATCCACTGGTTTCCGCGGTAGTTGCGGCGGACCTTTGTTCCCTCCAGCGACGGTGTCATGCCGCGGCGTCCGGTCGCGCTTGGCCGCCGTTGCGCCGCTGGTGCTGGCCGCCAACGGAGGCAGCGGTAGCGCCGGCGGCGGCGACTGTTGCCGTTGCGGCACTGGTGGCGGTGCGCGTCGTTTCAACGCCAACTTTTCGCGCGCCTTCTCATACGCCAACCGTTCCATGTGTTGTTGCTGACGCGCTTTCATCTCGCGCTCAGCCTCAAGGACTTTCCGCTCCTGCCGTTTTGCATTCCGCTCCGCCTGGTGAACCAAATCTTTGAAGTTGAAGTCCATTCAGCAGATAGATGTCCGGAAGTATTTATTTTGGTAGAAAACCCAACCTTAAGTTAAAATTCGTTTAGAAATGAATAATAAGTGCATATATTTGTGACAGGCCCGTAACCAGAACAATTTTTGGGGGCAGGGGGATGGTTTCGGCTGGCAGAAGCGCAGAAAAAAAAATTGCATTAAATAGACACTTTTTGCTGCAAATTTAGCCTAATTTTGTGTATTGGGCGGGCCCGATGGAAGCGTTTTTGGTTCGAAATTAACATAAATTTGGTTCATTTGCTATAGAAAGACTCAAGAAGTAAGCAAGCCCAAGAAGAATGTTCACAACTGCAACTAAATAAGAAAAGTTGTGTTTGCTTTGTTTTGTTTGTGGACACTTTTTTTTATTAATCATTGGCGTTATGTAAATGCTAAATTTGAAAATTTAATATTTAAATTCTTCAAGCATTCTTCATTTGTTACACGAAAGCCTTATTAGCCGAATTAAAAGATTTTCCATTCTAATTCCAACGTTTCATAAAAATCAAACATATGCTGGTATATGATTTTACGGACTTATAAACACTAAATTGGGTCATCAAATTCGAAGTTCGAACCCCCGCCCTTGAAAGGCGTCGAAACCGAACTAATTAATGCCATTTAAAAAAAAAGATGTTTGACTTTTTATTGTTATTGTTCTTAAACACTTCTCTTATTTTGTTATTGTCGTCGAGTTTAGTGGCCGGGGGCGAGTACGATTTGACTGCCGAAATTCCCCCTGGTTTGTTTCATTTTTTGTTGTCAATACATAAAAATTTCAACAAATTTCAGGAAAATTGCAATGCTTTTTTCAACCCGTGTTAGAAAAACACAAAATTCTGGAAGTTTATTACCAGGTCTCTCTTCAATATATTACAATTTTTATTCTTCATTAAAACCTTCGTTTAGGTGATCGATGGAGGAGACTTGAACATAAATTTCATGCTAATTTTGGACGCTAATGTGTTAAAACAGGACCAAATGAAGACAGACGGTGACCACAAGTAAAAATAATGTTTTAAAAATTTTAGGGATGGTAATTGGTAACAATTACTGATGAACTCCCATTTTGGATAAACGTAGAATGCGAATTAACCCCCTTTTTGATCGATTTCGATTTTTAAAACCCGATTTTTTTTTTCTTCAAAAAAACGAATTTAGACCAGCAAAACCCGTTCAGTGGAAATGCAAAAATCGGATTTTTCAAAAAAATTGTTTGATTTTTGGTTGAAGGTCCTATTTGCGCATTCGACGCCCTCGATAACTCCAGAAACAAACTTTGTCCGGACTAAAATTATTTTTTTAAATCAAAAATGGTGGGCGCCCAGCTTCACTATTTTTTTTGTTTGTTTTGCCTTTGTTCTTCCACGAAACTCCCGGAAAAATCTCATTTTCTCTACGCTTATCGCGTGTGCTTAAATCCTCTGAATTTTTTCTGTTTTTAATAATAAAAGTTAGGCACTTTCTTTTGTGCCAACCAAAGTCGGTTGGTTGGTTAAGTGGTAAACACTGGTGCACAACAAACAAAATGAGAGCAACTTGAGTTGACATTTTCTCCATATTTCTCGGAAATGCCAAATTGGTTGCTCAAAAGCGTACATTTGTTGGTGAAGGTTACGCAAATGTTTGACACTGAATGTTTGTGTGTAACATTGACAATACAAAAATCTTTTTATTGTCAAAATTTTGCATTAAATTGTCAAATGTTCAAAAAAAAAAATTCAAAAATATCGTTTACTAGTAATAGAGAACATGGAAAATGTAAAAAATGGTTGGTTTATTGGACTAAATGTTTGATTTTAGAGTCGATATTACCAGGCCAGGAGATTATCAGCTATGCTTTGACAATTCGTTTTCTTATCAAGCGCGCAAAGTTGTTTTTTTCGGTTTGCTTTAAATTATTAACACAAAAAAATGGTTAAAGCTTCTTCATACAAAATGAAAAAAATTTTTGAGAGTGTAAAATTTGTTAACATTTTCTGTGCAAATTTTTTTGTTGTTGAAAAACTCAGTCGTGGAAACGGATTTTATTTAAAAAAAACATTTTTTTCCCCCTACAGAAATTTATTTGTACGACGCGAACGGCAATTTGGAGGAGGAGGACGTGACCAAATTTGCCAGCAAAAGCACCGACCCGGCCATGCAAGAGATGCTGAAGCAGGTCGGCATGACAGTGCAACAGTTTCAGGTCAGTCAGAGGGCGGAGGGGGGGGGGGGAGGGGGGACTTTTGCTGTTTTGTTTTATTTTCCAACTTTTCAAATGTTGAAATGCAAAACAAATTTTTCAAAAGGACTCCTTCACGAGGATCAAGTCGCGCTTGGACCGGGTCGAGTACTTCCAGGGCCAATTCCGTGCGGGCGAAGCGCGCGACCGAGCCGTTGTCGGCGCGAACAACGATCGCGTGCAGTTCTGGTCTCTGGTGCGTTGTTTGTGTGTTCTGGTGGGGCAGGCCCAAACCGGGGGGTGGGGGGGGGCAAGTCCATGACCAGAAAGCAGCAACAAAGGCCCAAACCGGGGGGTGGGGGGGGGGCAAGTCCATGACCAGAAAGCAGCAACAAAACAATGGACTTTTTTATGTAGAAAAATGTAACGAGATTTTGTGTTAAGAAATTGGTCAGGATTTTTCATAAGGGGGTGCTTTCCTTTTGGTTTCTTAACAAAATGGACTCTTTTGCCAAAGCACGGCGGTGTATATTTGCAACATCGCCGACCCCCCCCCCCCCCACCACAAAAATGTTAGAAATCACGCAAAAAAAACAGATAAAAAAACTCGCTCAGAAAAACATTAAAAAATTGTTTCTTTGTTGGCCAAAAAGTCCTCGCCCTCTCTCTCCATATTACAATAGTCGAGTTTCTTCTTTCTTTTTTTTTGTTGCTTTTCAGCTGACCCCCAATCATTCACACTTGGCAATCGATCCCATAGGCATCAACAGTTAAAAAAACTTTTTGATTTTTGTTATGAATTTTTGTCAGGTGAACACCACGGTGATGTTGATTGTGGGCGCTGTTCAAGTGTGGACCATACGAAGTCTGTTCGAGGAGAACTCCAAACTTGGCCGAATGATCCGCGGCGGCGGTGGCGGAGGAGGACGGCGATGAGACGGGCAATTTGGCAAAAAGTACAAGAATTGCTCGCGCAAATTACAACAAATTGTACTACGGATGGGGGGAGCTTTTTTGTTTGTTTGTTGATGTCGATATAAATTATTGTTCGCGCGCTTCTGTGTTGTTTTTTATAGCGAGAATGCTCTTTTTTGTTTGACGCCTTCATTTTTATTAAATGTTTATCGTCGATTTGGTCACAATTTTGTGGTTTCATTCATAGACACTTTTATTGAGTCCAAGCAACACTACCAATATGGGGGAAAAGCGGGGACCCCCTCACATTGCAAATTAATTCTGAATTTAGTCAACTTTAAAACAATTAGGATTTATTCAAAATTATTCCAATTTTTCGAGGTGTAATCTTTAAAGGAACTGAAAAGTTGAGAGCAATCACTCCATCGCTTCAAAAAATAATATTAGGTATATTGTAATTAAGGGTGGTCCGGTGGTAATTAATTATGTATATTCGTCATTATCATTATTAATATAAATTTGGACACAACAAATGAAAATATTACAATAAAATGTTTTATTTTTGATTGCTTTATGGGGGTGTTTTTGTTGAAATGGGAGATGTGAAGGAAGAGAGATTACACGCGCGTAGAATCGACACAAAAACAAAATTGGGAACAAAATAGAAATTTGAGGACATTAAAAAAATATATATAAAATAGTCGAAAAAAGGCGAGCATTGTTACACAAAATCGCAGAATTGTCTATGGGAGGTGGTGGGTGGTCCACCATAAGTTTTAAGACAGGGATCGCATCAAAAAGTGTCCAAAATAAGAACAATTTATTTACCAAAAACAAAAAATATTTTGGAGTCTTTTTTATTAATAATATTGCCCATTTTTGCTTTCGCTGAACTTTTTATGCTTATTTAAGCTTCATGAGTGGGGGTGGGTCGCGAAAAACTGGGGTAGGCTGTGGGGTTGGAAGATTTCTGACAGACTTTTGTTGAGGAAATTGGTCCAAAACCTGCAGAATTTTGCCTCATTTCGTTGAGGGGGGGGGGGGGGGAATTTAAATAGTTAAAGAATTCACTTTGAAAATTTCTTATTTTGAATATTAGTTATTAAATTTTATGAAAACACTCCGGATGATCCACAATAAAATAAGAACACAAAATAAGAACATTTCTAACAAAAAATAAGAACATATGCGATCCCTGAGTTGAGAAGATGAGACGGGGAAGGGGGATATCATCAAGGGCGTGGAGGAGGAGGTCAACAATGCGCGTTGGATAAATATGTTATGTATGTGACATGGTTGGGATTGAGGGAGAAGATGGTGGGGGGGTACAGGAGGGAATGTGCCTTGAGGTGGATGGTCAGATGAAAGAGTCCATGACGGCATTTTTATTCTATCGTGCCTTGTACTGTACCAATAATGCCATGTGTGTCACAGTCACTCCGAGGCAAAAAGTCCACAACACCTCACTCCAACTTGTCGTACATTGTGCACAGCTCGCGCTCGAAGTGCGCCTTCAGCTGCGGTCGCTTGCTCTTCAGCGTCGGCGTCAACAGGTCGTTCTCCACGCTGAACTGTTCCGCGCACAGACAAATGTCCTTGGCCTGAACGTGGGGGTTTTATGTTCGCTTTGTTTTTGAATGATTTGTGTGCTCCCCAAACAACTGACCTGCTCGAATGTGAAGAGTCCGGCCTTCTTGCCAACCTCATGAATGTCCTCAAGGACCTGCTTCTTCACCAGTTCGTGCTGACACAACTCCTCCATTGTGCCCTCAATGCCCAACGCTTTCTTCACTGCTCCAGGGAACACGTCCGGGTCCGGCACAATGACAGCCACCAGACAGGTCTTCAGACTTTCGCCATGCACAAAGCATTGCGCCACGTACTTTGAGCGCATGTAGATGAGCTCAATCTTCTCCGGTGCAACGTATTCACCCTAAATTGGCGAGTAAAGAGCATTTAAGGCTTGAGAGATTATGAAAAACAACAATTTTACGAGAATTCATCAAAATTCTTCCAAATTCACCTGAGCCAGCTTGAAGATGTGCTTCTTGCGGTCCACAATTTTCAGCGTTCCCTGTTGCGTCCATCGTCCAATGTCACCGGTGTGCAGCCATCCGTCGGCGTCCAATGTTTCGGCCGTCTGCTCCGGCATTTTGTAGTAGCCGCGGAACACGTTGGTGCCCTTGACGCACACTTCGCCGGCACCGTCGCGCGCAAAATAGTTGAGCTCGGGCACGTCAAGCAGTTTGATGGCACAGCATGGGGCGGGCGCACCGACATGGCCAGGGATGGGGTCCCCTTCGATGGTGATCTAAACAGGTTAATATGATTAAAAAAGCTTTACGTTAAAATTGAAAAAGCTTTACGTTAATAATTTAAAAATCTTTAATAATTAAAAAAGCTTTAATCTTAATGGGTCACCAACCGTTGCCGCAGCAACACACTCCGTCTGGCCGTAGCCTTCGCACACGATTGCTCCGGTGGCACAGCGCATGAAGGTGAGCACAGTTTCGGACAACGGAGCGGAGCCGGTGATCATCAACTTGACACGACCGCCCAACCCCTCGCGCACCTTCTTGAACACAATTTGGTCGAGCAGCGAATTGTTGCGGACAATCCAACTGAAAGAAAAAAAGACAACATGAACATGGACATGAACATGAACCACCACACAAAAAGCCAGCAACACAACCCCCGGACTCACTTGTTCACTTCGCGAGTTTTCAGCCCCACAGCGGCGTCTACGACCAGGCGGGAGAGGATGGATTTGTTGGCCTCCGCCATCATTTTGTCGTAGATGCGGTTCAGCACACGCGGGACCACCGGCATGATAGTTGGACGCAACGTCTTGATGTCGTCACCGAGCAGGCGAAGATCGCCACGGAAGAACCCGACGGAGCCGCCCTCACAATACACCGCCGTTTGCATGACGCGCTCAAACATGTGCGCCAACGGGAGGAAGGAGAACATGACATCCTGTAAATTGAAAAATAAAAAACAAACAAAAAAGCAGAATGAGATGCCTTGTGGTTCAGATGGGAGTTCTTGAAGTAGTCCAGTGTGGTGCAGTCAGCAATGATGTTTCCGTGCGTGAGCATGACACCCTTAGGCACACCGGTGGTCCCAGAGGTGTAGCAAATGGTTGCCAAATCATCCGAGCTCGGCGGCACGTCTGGCATCGAAGCAACCTGCATGAATTGAAGTTAGGGGTTAATGGGTTTTTGTGTAACGCCGCCCAAACACAGACTTCGTCACGGAGGCCCATGCGCTCAAAGTCATCCAACGACAACAGCTGAACACCTTCCCGTGCTGCATCTTCACGAACGGAATCGTCGAGCTCCTCGTTGGCGGACGTGATCAGAACGATGAACTTCAACGACGGGCAGGCCGACTTGCGCTCCAACAGCCCTTTCGTCTTGGCAATAGCGTCACAGAACTAAAAAAGTGTACTTTAATTAGGAAATACTTTTTTTGTTTGCAAAAGTTAACAAATTAAAAGAAAACCGACCACCAGTTCAATGTTGGCCTGGTTCACGATGTGCACGGACGCGTCGGGGCCCAGCGTTTCGTACAGCGGCACCAGCACATTGTTGAACGCGTAGACGGCCTGCTCGACGAGCACCCACTCGGGCCGATTCTTGGCGAAGATGCCGACAAAGCATTGCTGGCCCACCGGGAGGCCAAGCGCGCGCATGGCACGCGCAAAACGCCCGGAACGCTCCAACGCGTCCGTGTAGCGCAGCCACTCGTACTGCTCGCCATGGTTGTTTCGGAATCCAAGCATTGGACCGTTGTTGGACACGCGCGCCCCGCGACGGACCGCCTCGTACACTGTCTTGGCGTCTGAGTGTATGAAGCGCATCAGCGCGTCCGACTTCAGGTATTTGCACACGCGAGAGCCGTCCTAAACAAAAAATAATAATAATGTTTTCTGCCAAAGAATTCAACAAGTTCAAAAAATTCAATGCCAAATCCGGGTTCAAGTTTCGGATCGGACTCAGTTTAAACAAAGCCCGGGTTCGTAACCATAAACCCAAAAATCCCTTCACATTACACATTCATTCTGCTTTGTTTATGGTGGTGATGTGCAAACAAATTGTTTATTGCCCCCCCCCCCATCAAAATGAACAAGGACGCACCGGAAGTTCACGAGTCTGCTGGTCCGGGTCGACCAACTGCGTGATCTTCTTCAGCGACGGTCGTGATGACCACATCCACCAAAGACCCATGGCTCCGATAGTTGCCGCGGCACCGACCGAGTACAGAAGTGAGCTGCTGCCACCAGTATTTTGGTCCCACTCTCCGATGTCCGCCAAACTGATATATATAAAAAATAGTACGATTTTTTTTTGGAATTTTTTTAATTTGGTGTCGCGATAGTACGGCTAACACACGTTCACATAACATATTAAGGATCGACGGAATCGAGACCGTTTTTTGTTGTTGTTGTTGTTCCAGTCCCGAATTCAAGAAAAAAAATTAATGAAATTCGGGGAACAGAACTCCCGAATTTACGAATATTGTTGTCTGCGGAAATTCAAATTCCGATCTCTCAAAGTTTTATTCCAAACTTTTTTATTTACGTTTTCTAAAACATTTACTAAATCAAAAAATATAATTTTAATTATCTCTGTCAAGAAATTTGAGAATAAAATGTTAAAATTTGAAGTCAATTTGCAAACCGTCCGAGATTGATTGGAAGCGAAATCCAAACGGGAGTGGCGTCTTTGACCATTTCTTTGAAGATGCGAAATTGTTGAATTGGATGAGAAGATGATGACGTGTGGGTGATTATTGTCAATTAGAACAAAATGGGCGTAATCAATAATTTATTATTGTTAGCTGGCTAAACGGGCTAATTAACAACATATTGCATCAGTTTGCTTATTCGGATTAAAAAAATTGACATATATACCTATATTTAAAAATAGGAGAAAGTTGCAAATTTTTTTGTTAAAAACTTGAGTCGCCCCTCCCCCCAACTCAAAGACCGGGGCAATAACTGCTTCAACACCTTAAACAATTTAGAAATTCTTAAAGCTACTTTGATCTCGAAGAGTTGAAGCTAACAAAAAGCTAAAGCTTTGCGAGCGGACAAGTTTAAAAGTAGCTTCAACTCGTCGATACCGATCAGTTCGAGTGACTTTAAGAATTTCTGAATCGGTTAGGTAAGGTTGGGCAGAACGGAACCCAACTCGTTCAGGGCGAACTCGTTCACCCCCAACTCGTTCACCTACCCCGACTCGTTCACTTTTACCCAACTCGTTCACTTTTACCCAACTCGTTCACCTCTATAAAAATGACAAAAAACCGCAAAAATCGTACAAAACTCCTGCGAAAAACACGGATTCGGGTTCCGTTTTTGCGTATGTCGAAGCCCGGACCCAAATTCGAACAATTGGTCGAACAAAAAACTTTTTTTCAAAAAAAAAAAACAAGTTTTTTTTAAAAAATTTTTTTTGTTGTTTAAAGTCGTTAAAGTTATTGCTGGGGGTTTTTAGGCTCCTAGGGTTACTATTTTGATTGGGTTCCGAACCCCAAGCCCGAAATCGAAAAATTTTTCTAAAAAATTTTTTTTTTTCAAAATCGATTTTCCGTAATAAAAAATTTTCAAAATGCAAATTCGTTTACTCTCCCGATCATCCTTATATCCATTTTGTATCTTTAATGATCTAAAAACAAACAAAAAAAATTTTCAAAAAAAAAAATTTGTGTTCGACCAATTGTTCGAATCCGTGTTTGGGGTTCGAAATTGGTCGAAATGGAGGTCAGAATCGGATTCTACGCCCCGGTATACCCCTAGAAAGGCCTTTTTATCGAGTTTGGGAAACGAATTTTTTTTTTTTAAGTCGGGGTAAAGGGAACGAGTTGGGCAAAAGTGAACGAGTTGGGCAAAAGTGAACGAGTTGGGCAAAAGTGAACGAGTTGGGTAAAAGTGAACGAGTTGGGTAAAAGTGAACGAGTTGGGGTAGGTGAACGAGTTGGGGGTGAACGAGTTCGCCCTGAACGAGTTGGGTTTTTACCGGTTGGGCAGTGATTGATAAGTTGGGTTGACTCCGAAAAAGTTGTCTAATTCCAAAAATTTACTGATTTACATACATAATTATAGACAAAGCCAACAACTTTCTGAGAAATGGTCTAGAAAATGTGAATACTTTGGGTGCTTTGATCAGAGTCAGGAAATGCGCAGCGGCGGTAACACACTTTCATAAACTTAAATACACCGCGCGATGGTCTCATTTTTCGGGCTGAGTGAAATGGCAGGCAATGCACAAAAATGTGAAACGAAAAAGAAAGTCCAAAATTGGAAATTCTCTTTTCTGTGCTGTTGTAAACGTAAACACCAGCATCATCATTCCACAACATTTTAATGCGTTACGTTTTTGGAAAAAGCGTTCGTTTACGCCATTTTTAGGAGGGGCAGCAGCAACCAACCACCCGCCATTTTAACCTTGGGCAAGCCGTTCTTTTAACCTTGGCAACAAAAATTGAAACTTTGGATGAACTGCTTGCTGCTGATGAAATTGCAAGAAAAGTTTAAAGTTTTTGCGCATGACTAAGCAGGAAATTGGAATTTCACCAACTCCAAAGCAATCGCCCGCGGTCTCTTAATTTTTATGACCAAAAGAAATATAATTAAATGAATTTTGGTGAACAAAAAAACTAAAAAATTGGGTTTTCCATCTTTATTCCCTCCCACCCCCCCCCACATAAAACACATAATCAAAAGCAAAGCACAGCACACAAATGCTGTGGCAAAAAAATCGGAATTTGAACCAATCGGCGGGGGGAATCATTGGCTTTATAAGGCTTTTCTTATCTTTTTCATTGGTGGGGGGGGGGGGGGGGGTTGGGGTTCGCCAAATATATGAATAAATCGCGTCGCGTCTTCCTCCCATTCGCAAATAGGTCATTAGCATTTTGTGTGGGATGCAAAAGAACAAATTGATAAGGGTGGGGGGGGGAGGGCTTACTTGTTGCTGGGGTTGGGGGGTCGAACGGCGGAGTTTGTTTGATTTGAACGAATGAATGAAGAAAAGTTTGGATAAGACACCACACCATCATGATGGGGACGGACTTGCGGAGGGGGGGGGGGGGAGAAGGAAAAGAGGGGAGACAAAGTGGGAGGTGGGGGGTAAGGCATAATTTGCTGCTATGTGCTGCCTGCACAAAGATGATAATCGAATCGGAAGGACGGTGGACTTTGCACCGGCAATCACACGACCGACCCCCCCCCCCCCCCCGCCCCGCCCGATATTCATTTCCCAAATTGGTCAAACAAACCGAAAATAAATGCGTCACCACCACCACCTCATCTACACAAAAACCAGCAACACTAAAGACCCCAGCAGCCAGTATGTAACAAAAACAAAAGGATTGAAAAAGGAGGAAACGATAGGCATTCAAATGTCTCCAATTTTTGTTCAGGAACTTTTAAAAAAAAGTGATTTTTTTTGTTATCTGCTTCACTTTTGCTGCTGGAGGGGGGGGGGGGGGGGGGGGGGGGTCGGCTGTGCCGATAGACACAGCAGGGAAAATTGTTGAAGATTTAACTTTATTTTTTAACAAAAATTGGTTTTTAGAAATTTACAAACAAAATGCGGAAAAATGCCAATGGTGTAAAATGAACCAACTGAACAGATAGGTTTTTATATGGGCAATAACCGGACAATAAAAGTGACGAAATTTGGCCAATATTTCCTAAATCTTGGCCGGCATTGATCAGGATCGGGATTTCGAAGCTAATTTGTAACTTTAAATGCTTATTTTCATAGACTTCCTTTAAAATAAGTATCTTTTAATTTTCAAATATGAGGGTCAGTCTTAAAGTACTGTACTTGCCATTCAAGTACGTATGGGTGTCTGACCTACATATAGTAACTGTTGTGTGTATCCCCCCTCTTTTTGCAGGTTACCTATGTGCCCACAAATCACTGATAAAGATTATTTGCTTTGGATTCCCCAATCTAAATAGGTACCTAATTGCGGCGGTGTCTCCCGCCGTTTTGTGTTCCCAAATTTAAATTGAATTCCAAAAACTTTGGGAATCAATTGGTCAGAAGTTGCTAGGCCAAAAAGCAATGTGGCGGCAGTAACAAACACACGAGTGGGGGGTGCTATTTAGTGCTGCACGAGAGTCTCGGTCTCGACTCGAGAAAAGTCTCGGGTTTTTTGGGTCTCGGTCTCGGGGGTCAAGTCTCGACTCGAGAAAAGTCTCGGGTTTTTTGGGTCTCGGTCTCGGGGGCCAAGTCTCGGTCTCGAGTTTCGGGGGCCAAGTCTCGGTCTCGAGTCTCGTGGATCAAGTCTTGGTCTCGGAAAATTTTAGGTTTCGTGCAGCACTAGATGCTATTGCATGCAAGTTAAAACACGCGCAAAGGATTTTAAATGCATAATTTATGCGCGTTTTATACAAACAACCACCACCACCACAACATCAAACCAGCAAGAAGCATTGTGATATTGTTGTAACACGTGCCACAAAGATCATCCCCTCCACGCGCCTGGCTGCCCGAAGAACATTTTTAAAGCACTTTAGCCCCAAACATAATCCGTTTTGATGCCAAGAGTAAACTTTCTATCAAATGATTGGTAGGTCGCCGCGGGCGAAAACGAAAATTGTGGTTTTGTTGGGGGCATTTCGCCGTAGGGAAAATTTTTGAAAATTTTTACGAATTGGGAAAAGAAAACTGGACCAAAAAAAGTGCGAATTGGTAAGTTAATTCATCAATTTCATTGGGAATTGATTAAAAAAGTGGATAATTAATTCTGTACCACTCGACGGAAAGGTAAAAATTAGAAAAATGGCGTGATTCTGTGTAGAAATTCGACGAAACCAAAATGGAGATGAAAATAAATTACGCAAAATACGAATTATAGTGTAAATACATATTGATATGGAAGAGGTGAAAGTGCAGTCTTTGCGATACGAGAAAATTGGCATTAAAAATGATTAACCAAAAAATTATGAGAAAAAAAAAACCCTCAAAAGTCAAATTAGGGTGAAAATTGCGTCGTTTTAACGAGGATAGGCTTGTGCCTATTGTAGGCATCGGAAATTTGTATCTATTTCGCCATTTTCCCAAAAATTTCTTCAGAAAATGCAAAAAATCGAATTTTTGCCTTAATTTTTTAAAAAATTTTTACAAAACCCCGGGGTCCCTAACATCGATCGGTTGGGACAGTGTTTCTTCAAATTGTAAAAAATGTTAGGGTGAACCGGTGTGTAGGAAGTGCCAGAATGGGGCGTCAGAATTTGATTTAAACCGTGGGAGGGCCGAGTACGGCACCAAAATGCCAAAAACTCTGGCGATAATGATAGCCCCCCCCCCCCCCCCCCGGCACCCAATCGTAAAGTGAGGGGGCAAGCAGCGAACGTTTAAACTGTGTGTGGGCCGCTTGTGAGGATGGATGTTGGGGGTAAAGTGGCAACAAAAAAAAAAGCCAGCTCATCACATTCATTCATGCTTGTTGATGACGCGGGGATTTCATCACACAGAGGGGGGGGGGGGGGGGACCAACAACTGCTGACATAGAAAATGCGACAAAGGCTTACAGTCAAATAACTTCTGATCACTCTCCGGAATGTGATCAGTCTTTTTTTTGTTGATCAGGTTTCTGAATCAATCGATCACTCTCTCTTTGTCATTTAAAAAAAAAATTTTAAATGAAAAAAAGGTTCAAAAAACTAATTTCAAAGGATTTGTGTCGCGCAGCTCACAAATCCCTTCTTTTCAGCACCTTTTGGGGGGGGGGGGGGGGGTGGAGCAGTAAACTAGCAGCAAACACCGGCGAGAATTTTTGATGAGAAAAGGAACGGAAAAGCAGCTTTGAAGCGGATTATTCAGTCGCGATGATCGATTCTGATCGACCGGCGGGGGGAGGGGGGGGGGGGGGGGATTTTCTCTCCCCTCCGGTGTTGAGATTTATTTTAAGCGCTCGCGGGGAGAAATGGGAGTAAAAAGGGGGGTCGGTCTTTTACCCGCCGGCGTTGCGGAGGATGGAATGAATACAAATGGGGCGACACAAATACCATTTGGACGACGACGACAAAATTGCCTATGGCCCAACATATTTATATCACTGGTTGGGTGGGCCCCAGCGGCGTCGTCTCCTCCCCCCCCCCCCCCCCCCCCCCCCCCCCCCTCTACATATGTCTCTCGCAGCTGATGAGGTTGTCCCCCCCCCCCCCCCCCCCTCTTAACGGGGCGACTCCCTGTCTAATAACATCCCTGCAGAGCACAACAAGAGACCCCGCTGTTTTGCTATAAAGCCCCCGGGGGCTCTCCTTTCTCTGCTCTGGCCTAACTTAAGCCTAAGCTTAAGCCCCCTCTTCCGCCATTACTGCTGCTGCTGCTGCGTTGTGTGTGTGGAATTCCTCAACTATACCACCCACGTGTGCTTTGCTCGGGGGGCTGCAGCTGCTGCTGCTTGCTATTCGGGTTGGATGGGATGAATCCCCCCCGGCGGGTGAGGAATGATGGGGAGGGAGGAGAAAGCTCCCGCCTCATTTCGCCCCTTGGGGCGATGAGTGTGTGTATTTATGCTGCGCTGATGTGGCGCCCGCTCACGCGTCGCGTCTTTTGGCAAGGTGCCCACAGCAGGAGAGAGTGTGCAAAGTGGAGAGAAAGAGGGGAAAGCATACGGAGAGTTGGACAGAGACGAAAGAGTACAGCAAACAAAAGAGAGAGAGGGAGAGAGTTGGACAGAGACGATGGAGCACAGCAAACAGAGAGAGAGAGGGAGACAGCGAGAGGGCACAAGAGAAGTGTTAGAGACAAAGGAAAAGCAGCCATAGACGCAGACAGATAGAGTGATGGACCAGAGAACAACGAAAAATGAATATAACACTGCCAAAGGGAAGGGGATGAGAAAAAGAGCGAAAGGGTCAGACGGAAACCGGCAGCCCCCGCCCAAATTATTCTCACGGCGTATCTCCCCGTTCCATCTGCCCCAATTTTGCGCACATTGCCGAAAAAGGGACCAAAAAAAGGAAATAGAGCGGCACAGAGTGCGGCAGACAAAATTTTCTGGTTAAATGACAAATTAAAAGAAGCGTAATAAAAAAGAAAATTTGAAAAAAATGAATTTATTTTTTTCAATTATTTCTTGGTAATATTTTGCGGACCCGGACAATTAGGCGCGATCGCTCATAGCTTAGTGATTAAGAAAGAAAATCAAACAAATTTGGTATCATTCAGAAGCTCTCCGTTTGTTGAAGCTTTGATCAACATAGGGGGCAGAGCTGGACGAAATTTCGTTTCGTTTCGTTTCGTTTCGTGTTTTTCGTGGTTTTTTGGTCGTTTCGTGTTTCGTTTCGTGGAAAATTTTTTTTTTGTTTCGTGTTTCGTTTCGTAAAATAAAATTTAACTTTTTTCGTTTCGTTTCGTTTCGTAAAAGACTGTTTTCCACGAAACAACGACGAAAAAGCACCCCTAAAGATCGCTGTTTTTTGAGAATACTATTCACTATGGTGGTGGTGTAGTGGTAAGTGGAGTTGAAAGTAGTCATGAGGGTTCACATCCCTGACTGTTGTAAATGATTTTTTCCTTCTTTTTTTCTAAGGATTTACGGTGTTGTAAATAATTCTAACAATTCTTTTAACTTTTTCCAATTTAAAAACAAATATTTTAGATGACAATCACAATTTTGATTTAATTTTTTGGCAAAGGAAATCACAAACCATAAGGGATGCCCTTTTGTTGTGCTACATTTGTAATTTTTAGACCAATTTTCTTAACTAAATCTTGTTATTTTTAAAATTTTGGCTGCAAATTTCTATAGAAATTAAGTCAGAAATTCATCTCCGGCGGCGCCTATCGGCACCGCCGACCCCCACCTCAAAGTAAAACTGAAGACAACAAGGAAGATGATTTTGAATAATAAAAAAAAATTTGTTTTACCTTTGACCCTTACTAA
This sequence comes from Globodera pallida, assembly GCA_020449905.1. Taxonomy (NCBI): domain Eukaryota; kingdom Metazoa; phylum Nematoda; class Chromadorea; order Rhabditida; family Heteroderidae; genus Globodera; species Globodera pallida. Next base: position 6,196,237 of record JAIXHY010000001.1, read on the forward strand.
AAAAAAATTCCTTATTGCCAGTCCCGGTTTGAAAAGATGCTTATTTTCAATTTTTATCTTGATTAAACATCAATGTTGGCAAAAAAACAAGACTTAAAAAAAAAAAATTTATTTTCGTTTCGTTTCGTTTTATTTCGTGTTTCGTTACTTTTTGGTCGTTTCGTGTTTCGTTTCGTAGAAAAAAATTTTTGCGTTTCGTGTTTCGTTTCGTTTCGTAAAATTTTTGCAGTTTCGTTTCGTGTTTCGTTTCGTAAAATGAAATTTGGCTTTTTTCGTTTCGTTTTCGTTTCGTAAATTGAAAAAAAAAATTTTTTCGTTTCGTTTCGTCGGCAAAAAATTTTGAGTTTCGTCCAGCTCTGATAGGGGGGACCCTTTTGGTCAAATTTTTGGGAAATATTTTTTGTTCTAAAAAGTGTCTGCTGAAATGCGCTATTTTACACGGAAAATAGCGGATAAAGTACCGCACACTCGACTACGGCGGCCAGTAGGTGGGGCGAGAAATCCGGGCTCCGGCTTTTGTTAATTAAAAGTTGTTTTTTCCATAATTTTCAAAAAATTCAACCTATTCAAAAACCGCTTTAAATGATCAAATTTTAGCTTCTAATGACAAATTGGTAATCAGTGGATCAAATAACATATTTTCAGACAATTTTAGGAATCGAAAGATTCCCAAAAATTTTTGACCAATGGGTCCCCCTATGGTTTTTGGCCAACTTTGAAGAGCCATAACTTTGCTCAAAGTCGAAAGCGACTCAAATATTGCAGATTCGTAATCAGCTGACGAGTGGAGTTGAATGATATATATAATTTATCCGCATTTCTGAGTGGGGGATATATAAGATAGAAATACCTTCGAAAAGATTCAACAATTTTGTTAGTTTCGACGAATTTACAACACAGAAAATGAGTCAAAATTACACTGAAAAGTGAGGAGGAAACTTTTTCGATTTTAATTTTAATTTTTTAAAAATCACAAAAACTCGATGGGAAAATTAATAAATAAAATTTATGTTTTGCAAGTAGTAGCTTTACAGGAGAAGCATTGCTCCAACATTATAATATTCAACAAAAAAACATAAAGCTGCAAAATGATCTAAAAGTACGGGATGGGAGCAAATTCGAATGAACTTTCAGGAATACATTTTAAAATAATTATGTTAAACAATTTATATTATATACATATGTACCAGGAACTCAAAAATGTGTCGGAAATCCGTTCCCCAAAAATGTGGGCAATCGGATGTCGGAGATATCGGAATGCAACTTTTTGTTGGTGCCCAATGATACTAAAACAATGAGGATGATGATGTGATGATGATGATAATAATACAAACACATTGGCTGCTGGTGTTGATGTTTTGGGGATTACTTTTTGGCCCCCCCCGGGGAATCACTTTTTGGTCACCCCCCGGCCCCCCTCTCCCCTTCCGCATCATTCATCATCACAAATTAGCCACCAGAGCCCAGCGTCAGCAACAGCAGCAGCAGAGGAACCGGCCAACCCAACCCAACCAACCAGTAATCACGCCGCACGCACACGAGGGGGGGGGGGAGCAAATTCCTCCCATGAAATATATAAACAATGGATTGTTGTGTGTGTTTACGTGGCAAAATATGTACATATGTGTATTCTGCTTATACGACATGAGTGTGTAGTAAGCCAGGGATGGTCGGGATTTCGATTTTCGACATTTTTAGGGGTTGGACTTTCGATTTCCGACATTTTTAGGGGTCGAGAAATCCGGTTTGCGATATTTTTGGGGGTTGGCATTCCGATTTCCGATATTTTTAGGGGTTGGCATTCCGATTTCCGGCATTTTTTAGGGGTCAAAAAATCCGGTTTCCGATATTTTTTGGGGTTGGCATTTTGATGCCCAAAATTTCTTTAGCTCGTCGACGCCCATCCCTGCTGGTGTAAATAAACACATTATTGCCGGAATACAGCAATTCGTTTTGGCGCTGATTACTAATTAATTAATTGTATAATAAATGGTCGTCACGAGACTTAAAAAGTATCAGACATTCAAAATAAAGTTGTGTTTAAATAATCGTCGTCGAATGATCAGCCACTTTCTGAGAGTCAGATCAGGCCAGGCCAGTAGCAGATGTTTAAAAGAGAAAGTTTGTTCGGATTGTTCCCATACCACACAAATCGGCGAAAAAAACGGACGACAACGACCTTTGGCTCCCGTCCTTCCGGTACGTACGTAGAATGGAGACGTCACGTTGTGTGGACGCTAAAATCTGAAAAAATTCCCTTCCGGCGCCCCAAAAAATCATTACGGAAAAAACGGACTGATCATCAAATGGCAATGAATGATCAATCAACGGGGCGGGCACGGGACGGGACGGGACGGGTCCAAAGTTCGTCCGGTCTCCTCACCACCACCAGAGGTTCGATGATCGTCAGGGGGGGGGGGGGGTGGTGGTGTCTCATCATCCGTTTGTTGAAGAGGGCGAAATGCTCTAATTAATGAACAAAAATAGGGGTAATTTACGAAAAAAAAAATTCACTTTGAACAATTTTCGGTGCCTTCGGCGAATCGACCGACAGCGCCCCCGGAGGCGAGGGGGGGAGGGGCAACTGTCACATTACCATACATTCATTAAATTGCGTATTGGCTGCGCGAGTTTGAATTGTAAGAAAATGCCAAGGACATAACATTTGAAATTAAGACATAGGTATTAAAAAAATCGAACCTATGGAATTTTTAATTAAAAAAATGAGAACTTTCGGTATTGTGCCAGGATCCCGAGCCGGGATTCCGACCGACCATTTTTTGGGGGTCGGGATTATGTAAGGATCCCGGCCCGGGATCCCGACCTTTTTGGGATTGGCTCGGGGTCGGGATTATGCAAGGATCCCGAGTGCCGGGACCCGACCGACCATTTTTTGGGATTGGGTCGGGGTCGGGATTATGCAAGGATCCTGAGCCGGGATTCCGACCGACCATTAACCGAAGTCGGAATTTGTGACCCAAAAATGTCCGGATCCGGTTACGTCCCTGGTCCAGTCAATTAACGGCGAGACTGGGCCCATTCAATTTTGGGCGCCCAAATGTGCCTAATGAGGTGCCCGCCGGCACATGATGCGTCGACGGCACACAGAGAGAGGTGGGAATTACTCCCCCCCCCCCCCCCCCCCGCCCCTTGCCCAAACAAACTTTCGGCCATATAACACAAACATTCCAGCGGGCCCCCATTCCCCTCGGGGGGTGTCTGTCCAAATTAGCAAAATTGGGTGCAGATGGCGCTAAAAGTGTGCCCCCACAAGAGTTCGTTCTCGGGTGGTTGTTCGTTGTTACAGGAATTGCATTTTTTTTTTGTTGTCGGCCCATTTCTTTAATCATTTTCTCGGTTTTTGTATAACTTAAGTTGAATTAAAACAAAATTGCCCAAGGGCATCCTTTTTATATATATAGCCTGAGGGATGGTCACGGATATCCGAATATAAAGAAAACAAAGACACGGATACGGGAGACTTAGCCGGATATTCGCGGACCCATTCCTGCTTACAAATTAGGCCAATTTTCAGCTTCAGACTTCGTCCTTCTTCTTACTGCATTATGATGCCATCACCGCCATTGGGTGGCCATGCGAATTTTCTAGAGGCAATTTTAAAATTTAATAGAAGCCCCCCGGGGCTTCTATTATTTATGAAATACGGTACATTTTTAATTTCTTAGGTCAACGACCGATTCAGCTCACCACAACAGCGAAGAGAATGCTGCAGGCAAAAAGTCCGCAAATTTGTTTAATTGAACTTTATAAAAAGTTAAAATATGGAGGAGGTGTGAAGTAGGAGGGATGGGCAAAGTTTTCACTTTTGGCCATGAAAAGTGAAAAGTCTAAATGCACCACCAAATGATGAAGTTTTGATGACAAATTTGTCAATTTTTGGTTCAATTTTCAAAAATTTAGTGTGAATTTAAAAAAAAAAAAACGACAATTTTAAAAATTTTCCCGCCGGCGGGCTCAAAATCTTAATTATAAAAAGAGGAATCCTTAGACCCCCACTTCCCCAAACAAAAAATGAGGCAAAATCTGCAAGTTTTGGACCATTTTTCTGAACAAATTCCATCAAAAATTCAAAATTTTCTCGGCGGCGCCTATTGGCACCGCCTCCCGCCCCAGAACTTAACCAAATTGGAATCGGTAATAATTTGAGCAAAAATCTTTTCCCCGAAAATGAAGAGATTCTTTTTTATTTTTGCACTATAATATCACACAATTTCTGATTTCAATAACGAATCAAATTTTTTTAATATTTTTAAATTCATTTTTAAAATAAACCTTTTTGCCCCTTTCCTTTTTATTTATCTTTTACTTTTCATTTTTTGCCTTTTCCAATTTTACCCATCCCTGCTGCTGGTGTGAAGTGAATAATTTTTAGCAATAAAAAAAGAACAAAAAAAAATTGAAAGGAGACGCGAAACTAAAAGTCGGTGTTAAGCATTGCAAATGAATTTGATCATTTTAGCGAATTATTTTTTAAAAAAATATTTAGACAAATTTGCCCGGCGGCGTTCTTCGCCGAAGCTCGTCACTTCAGCTTCCGGGTCCGTCAGAACGAAATGTGCAGCTTCATTCACATCAACGGGTAATTTACTAATTAATTAGGCAACAAAAAGGCTATTTTTGAGGACGAATCCGGAGACGAATCGATTTCAATGTCACCTGGAAATGAATATATTTAGGCATCAAAATTGGGGGTTCCGAACTGTTCCGGATCGATCGGATGTCCAAAATCCGGGATCCGAACTGTTCCGGATCAATCGAATATTCGAAATCCCAATCAGAATCTGAACTTCAACTTCATCCATTCGGCCATCTGCACGCTGAAGTCCTCCAGCGCGTCCATTTACGCGTCGACGCTGAGTGCAGCCGGACTGCTCGGCGGCGTCGGCCTGGGTGGACTTCGCCCGCGCAGCTCCATCAGCTCCACGGAGCCCGTCAACCTGTAACAACTTTTGGAAACTTTAAAGCCCAAAAAAGATTTGCGTTTAAAGATATTCTGTCATGGTCACTTATCGATGCTGTTGTGGCATGTTCCGGCTAAGGATGGCTTCCATGCTGGTTGGCGTGCTCATTTGTGTCTCGTCCACGTTAAGTGGGTTTGATTGTCGAGAGTTGTATTTGTTGTTTCGACACAAACAACCCAGAGACCGGAGACAGCAAATTGTACAATTATGGCCTTTGGAATGTTAGGACTTTGCCCTTCCGCTTCCACCCGCAAAGTCCAATCATTTTGGCCGGCCGGTGGCCAAGAGACTAGAGTTGCTCCCCAGATCCCGAGCCCCAAAATTGAGTTGCTCCCCGGCCCCTCGGGGGCGGGAAAGTTGGGGTACGGGGAGGTTGGGGTTTTCCATGTCGGGGTTCGGGGAGCAACTCAATTTTCGGGCTTGGGATCGGGGAGCAACTCAATTTTCGGGCTTGGGATCGGGGAGCAACTCAATTTTCGGGCTTGGGATCGGGGAGCAACTCAATTTTAGGGCTCGGGATCGGGGAGCAACTCACAAAAACCGTCGAGATCGAGTTCAATCTGTAGACCATCCAAAACCGCTCATTGGAAAACCATGAATTGATTGATCCCCCTGGGCGTTTTGCTCCCAAATTTTGGTTAAATTTTTTTTGTACATTCCGGACTCTACGGGAGGGGGGGGGGGGCGCACATTAAATGCCATAGGAAAGTCCCAATTTCAGTTCTCTGTTCCCTTCTCCTCAATGCCCCAATATCGCCGACGGCATTTTTTGCCCCTTGGCAATGCCAAATCATCGGCCGTCCCGCCATTCTGCTCAGCTTTGTGTCTCTGTTGGCCAGTCTGTTGTTGTTGCTCGGCTTGGCCACCGACATTCACTTCCTCCTCCTTCCCTTTCTTCTCAGTTGTGTGTGTAAAATTTTGCATTTTTAAAACGAATGATTCAATACATATGACTCTCTAAAAGGTGTGGTGTGTAATAGAGCCCGTCGAGATTTTTCGAATCTCGAGACGAGATTCTCGTCTCGACCGGGCTCTAGTGTGTAAGGTAGTGGTGGTCTGCAAATATGGAGACACTCCGCTGACCCATCAAAGAATTTGAAGCAGTTCAGATTCAAAATTTGCATTTAGGAGTTTGAGCATACGTCCGTGCCGGGATTTAACCCCAATTGTCAGGGTTCAGCTGCCTTAACCTATTAAATATGGCGTTCCAATTTTCTGACGGATTGTCTGAACATCGGTCAATTTTCATACAAATATTTGCACCCTCCTCAAGATTTTCAACATGATGGGTTCCATGGCGCTGGGGTTAGTGCTGTTGCTGAACCCGCTGGCCGTCTACTTGCCGTCCATCCGGCATTTTGGCTCCCTGGCTGAGCTGATTCCGGCCGGCATGGCACTTTGTTCATCCGCCATGGTAGTGCTCCATTTGTGGTTCCTCGTGCTCGGCGCGTTCACTTACGTGCTTATTCGTGACAAGCGGAGCCTATTTATGTATGTGTTATGTAGGACGGAGAGAGTAACAACTTCGACTCACTGATTTTTGTGAGTGCCGAAATTCGATGATCGTTTTGTAAATGTTCAATATACTGGACATTTTGCCTTTGTCGCGTTCTGTCCAAGACCGAAAAATGCCTTTTTTGTTGTTGTATTTTGGACCAATTCTTAACAAAACTTCTAACAAATAAGTGCCGGTTTTTAATAAATTTGCCAGATTTTGAGTTTTGGTGATCGCACTAGACGGAATGGGATTTTCAGTTAGAATTTTGTTTTTTAGTGAATATTTCAACGACGAATGCATGGACGACGAGGACGGACTGATCAAATTGGTGATTCGTCGTTCCTCATCAGCGCCACTCAACAGAGTGAACAGTGCCGAGTTTTGAAAGCTCTAGCAACTACGATTTTTGAGTAATTTATTTGGTTTCATAAATTTTAGCCCATTGTCACAAATTCAGAGTTTTGAAGAAAAAAAGAAATTTTCTTTCGAAAACCACACAAAAGTTGTCAAAACGAAGCATATGTACACGAATAATTTATACAGGGCAAACCCCCGAGCTTGTGCCGAAGCAAATATGCATAGAAACGGAATAAATGACAGAACAAAACCTAGGAAAGCAATTATCATAGACTTAATTGGAAACAACGAAATATAGAACATCATCAGTGTATCACATACATAATAGCAGAGGACGGACCTAACATAATTATGCAATTTAACGGAAGACATATTCTTTTCAACGAGCCGACTGCGAACCGGTTGCGTCTTTGATGCGTATGGCCGCCCAGTCCACCAACGGGTCCACGTAGCTCACGTAGACGTTGTGCGCTCCGCACGTCTGGGGCAGGGCCAAGTACAGCAAACAGATCGTCTTCAGTAGCATGTACAGTGGAAGCACTCCAACGTAGCGGGTAACGAAGAAGTCGCACACGGAGAACAGCGCGAAAGAGCACCAATACGTCAACCACTGTGTGTCATCTCCTGAAATGAATTTTTGAATTTTTCATCAAAAATTTGTTATTGAGCGAACTATAACAACTAACTCACTTTTGGTCCTTGAACGAACAGCCAACACGCTCTGATATGCTGGATAGACCATGCCTTAAACCGGGGGGTCCATGTTAAAAACACACGCCTTCCTAACATTAAAATGTAATTACCAACCGATCAAAGTGCAAAGCAACACATTGCCAGGACCGAACAGCAAGTAGAACGTGATGAATGCGCTCAAGATGTAGAAGAGCTGAACAAAAGAACATTTGGGCTAATAAAAGTGTGAAAAGCATTGCTTTTTCCATCTATCATCTCACCTTCTCGCGGTCTATTCCGGTTTCTTTCTCCAGCTTCTTGATGAACGGATGCTCCATTTGTCGGAGTGTCAGTCGCAGTACCGGACGCACATCCCGGTAGCTGTTCACCAGCACCTCACGTGGCTGAAGATGAAGAATTGGTCTCGATTCGTCACCCATCTTTGTTGTTGTCTTTTAATATTTTTGTTGTCTTTTAATATTTTTGTTGGTAGCTGAGAGAATAATGAGAACAAATTGTTGAAGTCCATCGCCATTTATATGAAACATAGTGTGTCTAACCATCGCGCTGTCTGCCGCGTTTAAATGGTTTTGGCGATATGATTTGCACAAATGAATTACTCTAATTCGCTTTTTGTTTCCTTTTTTGCCCCGTCCATGTTCGGCATTTAGCTACTTTTTTCCAAGCTTATTCCTTAAACTTTTTTCAGTTTCAATATCACTCGGAAGCTTACAATTAGTAGAAGCTATCAACAAGCAAAAGCTAAGCAAATGGACAAATCTCAAAAAAGTTATGGCCAGAAAAGCTAAAAATTTGATTTCTTTAATCATAACTTTTTTGAGATTTGTTCAATCGTTTAGCTTTTGCTTGTTAATAGCTTCTACTAATCAGGCCCGTATTTAGGGGGGGGGGGAAGGGGGGGGGGAATTCCCCCCCCCCCCCCCGAAATGAAATTTGACAAAAAAAAACAAGAGGGGGGACCCTATTGTTTTACACTTTTACAATTTGATAAATTTTCTTAACAAATTCCAATTTAAATTCAAAAATTTTCTCCGGCGGCGCCTATCGGCACCGCCGACCCCTCCCATTCCTAAAAAACTTCAAAAAAAGTGCCGATTTTTTAAATTTTGGTTGAAAATCTCTTAACAAATCGGTCAAAAATTCAAAATTTTCTCGGCGGCGCCTATCGGCACCGCCGAGCCACCCAAAAAATGGAGTAAAACGGAAAATGCACCCCCGGAAATCGAGAAAAATTGCTTAACAAAAATGCAATAAAAAGGAAAAAGTACACCCCTAAGAATCGACTTTTTTCCCCCCCCCCCCCGAAAATTTTTTCTAGATACGGCCCTGCTACTAATTATAAGCTTTTGAATGCTTTCAAATTGGTTGACTTAGAAAAAAGTTTAAGAAAATAATAAATATAAATACCCGCCCGGGTCATCTCTTGCACTCTAATGCCCATATTTAGCTTTTGATACATTTTGACGTTTTGTTTTTAACGGAATTTTAGCACATACAAATTTGAGCCCTTCTGATGACCAGTACACAACAAAAACATTTTAAAGGCTTTGAGCCGGAAGAGTCGGACGAGGACAAAAACGTGTCAACGAAAGTTCATCAGGCAAAGGTTAGTCTCCATTTTCATAAACAAATTAAAGTAAAATTCGAAATTTTTTTGGCAGTAATTTTCTGATGTTTAAACGACATCGGAAATCTCTAAAAATGTCAAAATTCGAATTGCTTTAAGCATTGGTCTAAAAAACATTGAATACGAACAATCTCAGAGGGTCAAGTACCGTTCCGTGATAGTTCATATGAAGTACGTTGGACGAGAAGTGCTGACAGAAGATGGAGGAGTGAAGGCGGGCGATGAAGAGAAGAGAATGGAAGAAGAGGAAAGGAAGGCGAGCGATGGAGAGAAGAAAGTGGAAGAAGAGGGAAAGAAGGCGAGCGATGAAGAGAAGAGAATGGAAGAAGAGGGAAAGAAGGCGAGCGATGGAAAGAAGAAAATGGAAGAAGAGGAAAGGAAGGCGAGCGATGGAGAGAAGAGAATGGAAGAAGAGGGAAAGAAGAAAATGGAAGAAGAGGAAAGGAAGGCGATCGATGGAGAGAAGAGAATGGAAGAAGAGGGAAAGAAGGCGAGCGATGGAGAGAAGAACGACAAAACATTTACATACATTCTGCTTGACTCGGTTGATGATCCGATCAATGTGTTCATTGTTCTGTAAGCACAGTATGTGATGAAAACAAACAAAAAAAAATTTCGTTGATGTCATCGGATCAGATCAGATCAGATCAACTTCTCAACATTGCGCTGGTTGACATCCGGCTCGTACACCAGTCCGTTCCACAGTTTGTAGAAGCAATCGTGGCAGTACGGGCGGCGCTCATGCTCACGGAACGTGCCATGCAAATTCAACGCCTGAGTGGCACATATTTTGAAAAATGCCGGACCCGGGAAAACCTTCTAAAATCACTCGGGACCGAGCCCGGAAAACCCGGGTCCACGTTCTCGGCCCGGTCCGAACGAATTTACATTTGGGGCGGGGGGAGGGGCGGGAGAGTCGTAAAACCAGAAAGGTACCCAAAATGCCCTCCGGGCTGCTTGAAAACTACCGTACTTTCTGACAGTAGCAGCACATAAAATGGTACGGATGGAACTTCTGTGCTTTTGTGGCGTTCGGTGCCAGCGCTGTCAGAACTGTGCGCGCAAAATGTTGTGTTCAAATTAATTAATCCATCGCTTTTGATGAGAGAACCTGGCCCATCAATCTCCTCCTGACAGAATGCACACACCGGAATTGGACCTTGCGGACCTGCGGGCTGAAATTGGGGGGAGGGGGGCTGACATTTTGCAAAAAAAAAAACAAAATAATTTTTGTAAAAAATTTTGAGTTTTGTGTCAAAAAACCACACCTCAATATTCAGCGTCCGACGCGGTGTTGCTGAACGAGCGCGACGTTTCAGACTACTTCTGAAATGGAACAAATTTGCAAAAACATTTTGGGTGGTCGTCGGGACAATTCCCGGTCTAAACTGTGTCCTGTCCTGGACTACAAACAAATTAAACCGGGATTTTTCACCGATTTCCCGATATACCGTTTGATTCCGGGGGATTCAAACACTCTTAATTTTTTTACAAGAATTTCCCAAAACGACGTTTTCAAATTTGTCTCCATACATTTGTGACTCGTCCAACAGGTCCACATCGTAGTCCTTCTTCACATGTTCCACAGTGAACTCGACCTCGGGCTCTGAAGTGGACGGAGGCTGTTCAGTTGGGGTGTTCAAATTTGCGCCAAATTTTTGCTGTTTTTTCCAACGCTTTGCGCCGCCGAAAAGGCGTTTTAGGAAGCCGCCCATTTTTCTATTTAATTTTTGTCGTTGAATTTAAAAATAAATTTTTTTAAATTTCAGAATTTTTTTCACGACCAGTCGGGGGCGGGTGAAAAATGTTAGGGGGTCAGGGCTTGTCTAAAATGGCATTCCGAACGTCGGGGACAAGGCACAAAAATATCTGGGTTCATCGAGGTCGGCATTTTTGGGGGATCAAGTTCGTGGAGACGACCCCTCGGGGGCCATATATAGTCCGGGAGATTCGTTAAGATGGCATGTCAGGGGTCGAGAGTCAGGCCCCCAGAAGGTCGGGGCCGAAGACGAGCCGTCGATTTCTTTCGAGAAATGTGCTGGTCGGGGGGGGGGGGTTCAAGCAGTTCAAGCACAGAATTCCCTCCGACTGGAAGCTAACAATGGCATGACGCCCCAAAGCTTAGATAATTTTGCTTGGCTCCGGAGCTGGAGAGCTTAACTCTCGAAAGCTTTGCGGGATCTGTGTGTTGATTATGCTTGAATAAATTTCGGTGCTTTGTCACAGCACTCTGAATGCATTTCGTTCGGTTTAAAGGCCTTTCTCTCCAATCTCTCATTCCATTGACCCAAATAATGGCATCAGATTGGGGGGGGGATGGGGGGGGGGAGGACTGGATTATGTCGAGAGTTTGGAGGGGGTCCTTCTTCCCGTGCATTCATTTGGGGTGTTGTTGGTGGTGGTGTGGTTGAGGAATGATGAAAAAGTTTTCCGGTCCCCCCATTCCCTTCTATGGTTACACACACAACAATATGTTATGTTACCGCAAAGGTCGTCCACGCACGCCCCCCCCACCCCCCACCCCCCGGGCGCCTAATTTTTGTTCCACCACAAACATTGCCCATTCGCCCACCCCCCCAGCAACAAAATGAAAAGTGGGAAAGGAATTTGGAATGTTTTTCGTCTTTTTTAGGTTCGCATTTCGCGTTCCCTACGCAACTATTTGAATTATGGTTGCTCCATGGACCCCTCGGGGGGGGGGGGGGAGTCGGGGGTTGGGGAGGTCGGGGTTGGCCACGGGGACGTCCAAATTTTCGGGGATTGAATCCATCCCCTTTTGTGTCCTTTCTAAATTGGCGGGGCTTTGCCGGTAATTGTTTCTCTAAAATCTCTTCAAATAATTGGGGGCCAAATTTGAAAGGACCAATTTTTTCGGTCGTCGTTGGACAGACACTTTCTCCCATTCAATTTGTAGGCTTTTGGCATTTTGACTCACTTTTATTGGCGCTATGTGATTTCGTCAGTGGTTGATTTCGTCAGTGATTGATTTCGTCAGTGTTGATTTCGTCAGTGATTGATTTCGTCAGTGATTGATTTCGTCAGTGATTGATTTCGTCAGTGATTGACTTCGTCAGTAAAAAAATTGAAAAAAAATTGGACATACTAAAATTTTTGAATGATTTTTACGCAGAAATTTTAAGACCATTGATTAATAAATTAAAGCAAAATATTGAACATTAGTTTAAAATAAAAATTCTGATAATGCTCTGCCGTTGTCCATCTCCACCAATGTTCAAAGCTATTCCAATTTTGAGCTGATCAATCAGAATAGTGGATGGCGAAGTGGAACATTCAGGCGAGTTCCCAAACATCCGTTTTTGGTCGGCCATGAAAAAATGGACTAATTAATTGGGCGACTGCTCGAGCGGCTCGGTCTCGAGCGGGCAAACCGTGTTAAACCCGATTGGAGGCCAATACAAAAGAAAGCAGTTCAACTATTTCAATCGAGCCGAGACGTAATCGCTGCTGTTCATCAAGTCTTCCAGCTAATGTGAGAGTTTCCAGTGCTTTTGGATGCTCCCCCAACCTCAAACATTCTTGTGCCTGATCAATTGTTGGATCTACAACCAAAATTTGCATAGACAGCGCATGATCGTCTCATGCTCACAATTTGGAATTGAAACTACGAAATTACAGAGACGAAGTTGCAATAGATGGCACAGTTGAAGTCTTAAAATTTCTGCGTAAAAATCATTCAAAAATTTTAGTATGTCCAATTTTTTTTCAATTTTTTTACTGACGAAGTCAATCACTGACGAAATCAATCACTGACGAAGTCAATCACTGACGAAATCAATCACTGACGAAATCAACCACTGACGAAATCACCGGGCACGCTTTTATTTGATGGCATTTTAATTTTGCCGGATTTCAAACAAAATTTGGGTATCAATTTACGAATGAATAATGGGGCCCAGAGTAATGTAAAAATGCACAAAAATATGTAACGCACCAAGCGCAGGCACTTCGGCGTGCTGGTACAGCTCGGCGTCGTCGGGCGCCGGGGTTAGGCGCAGACGGTACTCAATCTCCTAAAAATTCACAAAATTTTGAAAGGATTTTGTTTCCTAAAGTTAAATTAAATTAATTGGCAATATTTTTTGGTCGAGAACTTTGATTTAAAAAATGATGAAAATTTCCTTAATTATTAAAACAATTGTTGTTTAATTTCCTTAATTTTTTTTTGCGCCGGCGGGCACAGAAAATTTCTTATTTTTTTTGAAATATTCAAGCGATTTTATTTAAATATAAAAAATCATTGTCAAAAGCGGCGATGCCTCGTGACTCTTCGGCTTTTTGCGCTTCAACGAGCCGCGACGGAGCACTTCGGCCGTGGCGTTCACGTCGTACACCAACGCGGCCAGCGTGTCATGATACGCATTTTGGCCTGCAAATGATCGGCGTCAGGGTGTACCTAATCGAAGTCCGGACATTTTTGGGAAAAAATCCGAAAAATATAAACAAAAATTGGAGGATTTTTTGTTGGGTTGATCAGTTTTCTAGACAGGAGAATCTTTGAAATCGTTTTTAAACATACATATTAAAGCAAAAGTGGAACTTTTAATAGTTTTTGTAATTACCTATTATTTGTATTTGCAATAAATTTAACGAAAAACCCATACGCTGTTCATCCTTCACTCGTCCCAACTCCTTCTTCAAATCTTCCGTGCTCACCTACAAGTTCAGAATGTGTGCGCGCGAAAACATGTTTAGAATATGTGCCGTGCCATCATCCACAAACCCCCCCCCCTGCACTATTTTTCGGGGTTTTGCCCACCGCCGAACGCCGGAATGACAACCAGCAGGGTTGCAATTAGGGTTGAACCCCGACCCCTCGGGGGCAGGTAAGTCGGGGGCAGGGGGGCCACAATGCCCTATTTTTATGGAAAATGCCATAATTTTGGAAATTTGGCATATTTCCACACTTGCCATAATTTTGCCATATTTTAGAACGTTGTTTCCCATTCATAAAAAGCTTCAAAATTTGCCGTATTTTCAAAATGTTGGTAACAAATCTCTCAACAAATTGAGCTCTTTGAAAATTGCTTAAAAAAAATTGCCATAAAATGCCATATTTTTGGCCCCTCAATGCCATAAAATGCCATAATTTTTCGAACGTGATCTGGCCTCCCCGACTTGGGGGTTGGGTGGCCGGGGTTGGCCATGTCGGGGGTCGAGGTCGGGACTTAACCCCCAAGTTGCAATACAGCAAGCATAAAGGTCGCGCGCGGGTCGACCGACTTTCAAATGGAGTCCAGCAGCCGGGGAGTGGACGTAGGTAATTCCGGATTACGAATTGGGGGAATTACGGCCACTTTTGGGGTCTGTAATCACGGTTTACGAATAATTTTTCGTCTGATTACGTCCCCACCCCTGCTGCTGATTGGGGAAGGACAAATAATTTGTTCGAATCGAGAGGAGAAAAAGCGCCGGGGGGGGGGGCTTCGGCTTCCGGGGGCTTACGGAATAAACGGCAATGCAAAAAATGACGTCTCACCGATTTCAGCCGCAAATTGAGCCAACTTTCTTGGGGCTGCACCTCAATTCGACCGCTTACTTCCATCTCACCTTGGAAGGTGCGCTTGTCCAAAAGCTAAAAATTCAAAATTAAGAATAGAGCGGGTTTGGGATCCCCCTGTCGGCATCGGCAGGGATTAGCCCGGATTTTAAATGAGGTGTGTTTTCGATGCTCGGATCAGCAAAAAAATCCCCAGGAATACAAGCGGCAGCCCGGGTGGCATTTCCCGACTACAAAAGATTTAAATTCAATCCCGGGGTTTTCAATCCCGGCTAATCTCGATTCCGGGTTGGGTTTTCCTTAAAATGCCAATCCCGGTTCTCCTACTTGTTGGTCTTGATGTCGTCGTATCAATTCGGTGGTTTTGTTCACGTCCCTTTCCAACGCCCGGAGCGTGCTGTGCACTGCACCGGCATCTGAAACAACGGGAAATTTCCAATTCGGGGTCGGGGACGAAAACCCCGACTAAAAAAAGTCGGGGTTCGGGGACGGGGCTCAACCCTACTTTGAACTTTGAATGCGCACTAATTTTGAGATTTATGTGATTTAGATTAATAATCCCAAAGTTTATGTTTAAATAAAATTTAACTCATTAGTGTTTAAAGCTAATTTAAAATCATTGCCAAATTCTTACGCTCGCCGGGCACCGATGTGCGTGAAGTGCGCGATTCGGAACGTGCAAATTCTTGCGGAAATGACATTTTATTGTTGAATTTTGTTTTATGACCGCCGCTGGGGACACGCCGATGGAATGTTTTGACAAATGCTTATGGCAGTTAAAAGGCTTGGTGTAAAAAACAAAATTTAAAATTAGACAAATTGTTTAGTAAATTTAATTTATATCAAAAAGTCTAAAATCGATGGCATTGATCAAAGCAAATTGAATTGATGCGTTATGTGGACGAGTTAGTTTAGGCTGGCTTTATTTTCACTGAAAGGTATCGCTTTGTCAGCAAAGCAATGCCCGGGGGGGGGGGGGGGGAGGGTGGGGGTGAAAAGGAAATGGCTGGCCAATTGGCCACATGTTTCAGCCCCTCCGGGGTTTTTTGTGTTTAGGCGCTTCTTCTTCTTCTTCTTTGTTCCAACCAGCAGCAGTAAACGAATGAAGAATGAATGGCTCTGGCTGGCTCAGTGTCGTGGGGCTTATGTTGGGGGGGGGGGGGGGGTGGGGGGGGGGACAGATTCTTCCGGCCGCCGGTGGCGCTTAGCACTGACTGCACCACCAAAATTCCATCACACAACAATTTCCGTCCGCCGCCCGTCCGTCGATCAATCGGACCGGACGGACGGATTGATGGAATGTGTGCAGCTTGAAGACACCCACCCACAGCCATCGCCATCAATGCTTTTCCCCTCTCTTCTGCCCGGGCTTTATGGTTCAGGAAAAGGGTGAAAGAGCAGCCACATCGACGAAATAGTGCTGGTGTCCCCTCACCTTTTGCACAATCAAAGCGCCCCCAAAACCGCAGAAGGATCACCGATGGGGTGGGAATTGATCAGGCAGCCAGCAAGCCACCTCCTCGGGGGGTGGGCGGTGAAATTTGAGCCGAACACTGAAGAAACTGTTTTCGGGAAACATCGATTTGTCTAAGGCTAAGGCACCAAGGATGTAACTGGATGCCAGAAAAAAGTTCGGAATCCGGATTCCGGACCAGTTTGAAATCACAAAATGCGATTAATTCTAATTTTCTGATTATTTTTTGCCCTTTGGCGATGCAATTTTTGAAATTTTTAAAACAAATTCCATCAAAATTTTCTCGGCGGCGCCCATCGGCACTCCGACCCCCCCCCCCCCCCCCCGCCGCCAAACTGATACAAAAATTCCGGATTTATTCCAAATTTTTTGCCAAAAAGTTCAAAATCCGGAATCAGACCCAAAAATGTCCGGGAATCCAAAACCGGAGAATCTGTTTAGATCCCTGTAGGGCCTCGGGGGTTTTCGCTCCCGACCCCCGACCTCCCAGTCTCTGAAGGCTCGAGGAGCAACCCCCTGCTATGTGTTTAATCCTCAATTTGAATTAAAGGGGGCAAAATGAGATTCGTTTGCTGGTGCATAAAATTAGAGTTGGCCGGGATCGGGATTGGTACTGAAATGTTCAATGTTTTCAATTTCGGTACTGAAATTTTAATCCCGGTTTTCAAAATATCCCGGTCCCAGCCAACTCTATATAAAAATGAATAAATGGATGGGTTGGCGGCAACAGACACAAAAATTGGGAGACAAATATTTTTGTTCATCAACTTCAAGCAGTTCGGTGCATCAACACCGACTCGGCATAGTTGTGCCCGTCCTTTGCACAGTCGTCGCGTTGGTCATCTGCTGCGTCGAGTTCGACCTCCGGCTCAAGCTGGAACTCCACCCACTCGTGCTGATCACTTCTGGAGCGGAACACCATGTAGGCGTGACGGCACGGCACGTGCCACGGGCCGTACTTCTCTTCTTGATCTGTTGGCGGGAATGGCATTTTTAAATTTAAACAAAACAGCAGAAATTACCTGCGTGAATGTGGACGGTTCGGAGCGGCATGTGCAGCTGAGTGGAGCCGGCGATGAACTCCACATAACTCTGTAAAAAGCAAAATCAGACTCAGAATCAGACAGATAAACAATCTGATCAGGACCATCATGCTGGTCCTGATCAGGGGCAGGGAGCCCAACTCATCTGCGAGAAAATATGGCAACCGGCTACAAAATATGGCATTTTTATGGCATCGAAGGTTATGGCATTTTATGGAATTTAGAATTTTTGATTCAATTTGTTAAGAGATTTGCAACAAAAACTTTTAAAATACAGTAATTTTTTGATTTCGGGAGAGAGTTTTAAATGATGGCAAAATTATGGCCAAGTGGGAAAATATGGCAAATTTATAAAATTAAGGCATTTGCCATAAAAATAGGGCAATTTGAGGTCCCTGATCAGGGGGCTCAGATCATTTCTTAGGCACCAAAAACTTGTGATCAGCCCGAGGCGTTGTGCTGACCTTAGCATTGTTGGTACTCATGCGTACAACGGTCACTCGGCTCCGGGTCGGAATTCGTACCAAGCACACCTGAAAAGTGCGGGTGAGGATAGCTCCCGATGAAGCGGCGGGGCGTCACAAAATGCCAATCCAAAACAAACAAACATACCCCGTTACGGAAACGTTTGGTGTTTTCCAGTCGGTAAGTGATGACTGCCGGCACAATGTGCCGTCTGTCCATCTCGCTGAAGCAGTCCACGTTGTGCAACGGCAGTTCCAGCGGATAACGTGCCGCAGGCCATGGCAAAAACTGAATTAAACGGCAAAAATTAATTTCAAAAAAAAATAATCCGTTACTGTACAGACAATTCATCACAATGGACAATCCGTCACAATGGGCATGACGAATGACCGACCGACCCAAAAATAGTTCCAAAAGAAAAGAGAATCTGTTAGTGTAAAGACCAATGGACAATTCGCCACAATGGACATGACGAATGATCGACCAATCCAGTGACAAAGTGTCCGTGAGTTAAAGGCAAATTTTAGTGTTTTGTTTCAGCTTCCATCCTCCGTAATATTTAGTAATTGTCCCCCGTGCTAATCCGACCGTACTCGAATGTCCATCACGGAATGGCTTCGGACCGACTTTGAAACGGTTGGCACAACGCCAACCAAGCACAAAGCAACGAGCACGGACAGCAGCAGCATGTTTTGAATTGGAGGATAATAATGTTTTGCTAAAAATTTTGATGCTCAAAATTGAATTTGAAAATTTATCAAAATGAAATGTTGCCCTTAAATACCTTTTTTGCTGCCCAATAAATATATACTAATTACCATTTGAGTGTACACATAAATGGTCAATTTCAATGAAAAGTGGGTGTCCTCATATCATCGTTAAACTTTGAATGACAAATTTGCGGAACTCAAAGGGCAAGGCCAACGATCGTTGGTTGGCGTTACTTTTACGTTATCTCTCAACATTTTGTTGCGTAGGCCATCATTCCCATGCATTTCAGAATGATTTTTCTGCACAATAATCAGTGATAATGAATGGGGTGGGGGGGGGGAGTGGGTGGGGGGATTTCCCTCGAATTTGGTGGGGTGACCCCGCGCTGACAGATGTTTAGCAAATTGATCGGGCCTAGGGGGCAAGGTCGAAAGTCGAAAGAGCCAACCTGTTCAAGAAGGGCCAAACGACCACCTGTACGGGAAGGGCGGGGGCGGGCGGGCGGGGGGGGGGCCTGCTGCTCGCAGATTTCGTGAAAATGCTTGAGCTTTTTGCTGAAGGCAAAATTCTTTTGGTAGTGCCCCGCGGGGACTACCTGTTTAAGAAGGGCCAAACGACCACCTGTACGGGAAGGGCGGGGGGGGGGGGACGTGCTGGCTCTTAGATTTCGTGAAAATGCTTAAGAAAACTTCCAAAAAACTGAATATGCTTTTTTGCTGAAAGCAAAATTCTTTTGGTGGTGCCCCGCGGGGACTGCCTGTACGTCTCCAATTTAAGCAATCCAGCTCTCAGATTTTGTGAAAATTCTTTTTTTGCTGAAGAGGCCAAATTGGGGCGCTCATTAAATTTTACTCCGATCTCAATAAAAGAATTTCCCCCCCCCCCCTTCCATCCTCTAGGCATTACGAATTTAGCAACAAAAGGCTTTGGCCTAAAACCAAAAAAAAAATTAGAAACAAATAACTAAAAATTTCTTCGGGTGGAGAGGGAAGGGAGCCTGTCCAAAGAAATGCCATCTCCAACGTTAATATATACACTCCATCGGGACCGGGGGGCGGGGTCCAAGTGCCCGATGTTCCGCCCGCCCCCAGGGGTCTAAAGTGCAACAACGTTCTTTAACAGGAGGAGAGGGGGGGGGGGAGGCGGGGGGGGGGGGGGGTCCGGATGCCCAACATTGCCTCCCCCCAAGGGTCTAAAGTGCAACAACGTTGCTTTAACCGGGAGTGGGCGGGGTCCGGGTGCCCAACATTCCCTCCCCCAAAGGCCTAAAGAGCAACAACGTTGCCTTAACCGAAGGGGCGGGGTCCGGTTTCCGGATGCCCAACATTGCCTCCCCCCAAGGGTCTAAAGTGCAACAACGTTGCTTTAACCGGGAGTGGGCGGAGTCCGGGTGCCCAACATTCCCTCCCCCAAGGGCTTAAAGAGCAACAACGTTGCTTTAACCACCCCAAAAAAAACAACACCCATTTTTAGACTGTGATGTTTGGAGAAATCGGCGAAAAAGGAAGTGATCATACAATACATATGATGTGATAAAGAGTAAAAAATGTGACTGGACAGAGCCCCCCCCCCCCCCCCCCCCCCCCTCCAATTCATTCATTCATCGTTTTCTTTCCTATTTTGTTGATGATCCTTTCACCAGAGATCATGTGTTGTTGTTGTGACCAAAAAAATGTGTATGCGGATGACTCATGTTTTCACAGGTTGTTGAAACTGGAGATTGGACAGGACACAGTAATGTGCGGAAAATGGGCACGAGTCCGGGGGGGCAATTTTTGCTTGGGAGTTTGTCAGAGAGTCCGGGCGAGAATTACATTTTTATATTTTTTCGAGTCGGGACAGATTCCCGGGAAGTTCCTGGCCCGACTCTCGAATCGGGACTCCCGTCCGCACACTTCTATTGGACAGTGATAGGAGTAGGAGGGGGAGCCCGTCAAGCAGTTTCGGCATTCGATGCCGGTAAATGTCCGGCATCGGACAATGCCGGCCATACAAATTTTGAATCCTATCGTTCGCTATGTTTATCGCCCATTCACATACATATAGGAATTCCAAAAACGAGAGCAAAAAAGGTACAAATTTTGAAAAAATGCACCAATAAAAAGCCGAATAGGTATATTTTACAAAAACTAGTATAATGTAAGTGCATAAATAATTTAATGCATTCTTTCTGGTCGAAGACCAAACATTAAAAGCGTAAGCAAAAATTGCATTTTTGTTCGGGAAGAGTTTTATGCGTTGCAACTTTTTATCAGAAGAGGGGGGGGGGGGGGGAATTGTGTAACGCCGGGGGGGGGGGGGGGGAGGGGTGGGACGAGGGGGAGGGGGGGGGGAGGGGAGGGGGGGGGGAGGGGAGGGGAGGGGGAGGGGGGAGGGGCACGGGACCCAAAACTAACGACGAAACGAAACAATGTGAGGGAGAGAATGGGGAAAATGTTGCGAATTTGTGGAGTTTATCAATTGGAAAAAACGGGGGACGAAGGAGGGAACCGCAGCAACCGCAGCAATTAAATGGGGAGGGGGGGGGGGGGGGGGATTAATTAAAACTTTTCTGCGCGCGAGCGCATTTGCCATTCCCGCCAATTAACGCCGAGAGTGGAGTGGAAGCCGTGCCGTCAACACGCGCCGGTGGCAGCACTTTCCAATCTCCCACTAATCCCATATTCAAACTTTTACATAATAATCTCCCCCCAGGGGGTGGCCGATCCGATGCCAAAATTGGCAACACGCGGGGGAAGGAAGTTAATTTAAAGAAAATACTTAGCGGCAATAATCATGGCGCGCGAGCGCGCGCG
Organism: Globodera pallida; assembly: GCA_020449905.1. Classification (NCBI taxonomy): domain Eukaryota; kingdom Metazoa; phylum Nematoda; class Chromadorea; order Rhabditida; family Heteroderidae; genus Globodera; species Globodera pallida. Next base: position 6,217,400 of record JAIXHY010000001.1, read on the forward strand.
CCATTTACGTCATGAAAATGTTGTGAGATAAATAGAAACCTCTCAAGTTTTATTTTTCAAAACAGAGAACAGCTTTTATACGGTACAACAAAAGCCAAATGTTATGCATCAGGGATGCCTTCCGCGTCAAAGAAAAATACGGAATACGGTATACGGAACGGAAGGCATCCCTGTTTATGTGCACATTATTCGACAAAAAAAAATACGGTATCCGGACGGCGGGGTATCAATCCGGAGCCCCCCTCCCCCCCCCCCCCCCCCCCCCCGCGGGATATCAAATCCGGAGCCCCACCCCCGCGGGGTATCAAATCTGGAGCCCCACCCCCGCGGGGTATCAAATCCGGAGCCCCACCCCCGCGGGGTATCAAACCCGGCCCCCACCCCCGCGGGATATCAAACCCGGCCCCACCCCCGCGAGGTATCAAATCCGGAGCCCCCCCACCCCCGCGGGGTATCAAATCCGGCCCCACCCCCGCAAGGTATCAAATTGGGAGCCCCCCCCCCCCCACCCCCGCCCCCCGCGGGGTATCAAACCCGGCCCCCACCACCGCGGGATATCAAACCCGGCCCCCACCCCCGCGGGGTATCAAACCCGGCCCCCACCACCGCGGGATATCAAACCCGGCCCCACCCCCGCGAGGTATCAAATTGGGAGCCCCCCCACCCCCGCGGGGTATCAAATCCGGCCCCCACCCCCGCAAGGTATCAAATTGGGAGCCCCCCCCCCACCCCCGCGGGGTATCAAACCCGGCCCCCACCACCGCGGGATATCAAACCCGGCCCCCACCCCCGCGGGGTATCAAACCCGGCCCCCACCACCGCGGGATATCAAACCCGGCCCCCACCCCCGCGAGGTATCAAATCCGGAGCCCCCCCACCCCCGCGGGATATCAAATCCGGTCCTCCATCTTCTTTATCCGGTATCCGGAGTCCGGACGGCGTTCACGTCTTGTGCCCAATCCCTTTTATCCGGTTCACGGTAAGAGTGAGGCGTTGTTTTGGCCTAGCCGGTTCTGACAAATAGGTTCTAAAAAATACGAAAAGCCCAGATTTTTGGCGCTTTTTGCCATGTAAAATTTTTGTGAGCTTCACATAATTTTGTTGAATGATTACAAAAGTTTTTGATCTTTTGGTTGGGCTGCACTCAGAGCTTCCGAGTTATTGGGTGCTTCAAAAAAATTTTTGAGCCCGAAACGTAACGCGTTAGCCCGCCCCTCCGGGGGTGTTTTGAGGGCTCTGACCGGCGGTTGGGACGGTGGGGACGGACGGATAATAAATATCCGGTTTTGTCCTCCCACCTTAGCATTTACTAGACCTCACTGAACCAATTTGATTCTTTCAACCAAAATATTGGGCAAAAAAAATGTGTGTCCGCGCCCAAAACGAACGACGGAGACGACGACGACAGCGACGACCGTTCGTTCGTTTACTTCACACAAAAATGAATCGCCCCAGGGGCCGAGGGGATAGCCATTAAACGTCGATGTGTTTTGAACACATTTTATTCGAGTTTTTCGGGGTAGAAAATTGGGGGAAAATGAAAATTGTCGCTGCCTGCCCCGATCAGATCAGATCAGTCAGTGCAGGGGGGGGGGCAATGCGCACCCCCCCCCCCCTTTTTAATGCACTTGTGTTATTGGGCGAACGAACAGCAGAGAGCGTGACGACATATTGGGGCAGTTACGTTCGTTTGCACGAACAAAGCAACAAAAAAAGAGAGATTTTACCGCGCGCGCCCTTTTTGCCAAATTAAATTAGCAAAAAATTTGCTCATGAAAATATTAATTAAATTTATTTGTTTTTGAGAATTAAATACTAATTAAATTTATTTGCTTTTGAGAATTATGAATAGGGGGAGCGGATCTTTAGATGCTAAAGGACAAAGGGTTTATGTGTGCACTTTTTAAAATAGAGGAATCTAAAAACCCCTCAAAATTGGTGCTAAAAATGGGCACAAAAAAGTGCCAAAATGTCGGCTACCGAACCGACCCCCCTCCTGACTGGTTCAAATCCGGGATGTAACCGGATGCCGGATTTCCGGAGATTTTGGAGAACTTCCGTAAGGTCTTAAGAATGCCTGAATCGGCTGAGGCCTGTAGTTGGGCCGTTGTCTGGATTTGGTCTATACGCCAAAAAGTATCGCTCTAATTCAAGAATAATATTCTCGTGACGAAAAAAGAATAAAAACCTAAAAATCCGCTCCCTAATTACTAGTTCTGTGCGAGAGTCTCGGTCTTGAGTATCGACTTGAGAAAGTCTCGAGTTTTTTGGGTCTCGGGCTTGAGTTTCGAGGTAAAGTATCGGGCTCGAGTCTTGAGTATCGAGAAATTTTGGGTCTCGTGCAGCACAACTAATTACCTATGACGTTATTGGGCGGTTTTGCCATAGGCTGACCCCCAAATGTGAATGAATGACATAATTAGGGCCAACGGATTAACACAAAACAAAAAAAAAGTGCATTTTAAAAGCATTTTTTTTGTCAAAATATGCTCCGATATTGGCACGTTGTTAAGGAAAGTTATTTTTTGCCATAAAAATATATGCGCGCATTTTCAAAATGGTCAAAACAAAAAAGGACCAGCGTAAAACGTAAAGTGTTTGAGCTAATTTCATGGTAATTGATGCACTAAAATAATGCTTTTCCTCCCCCAACAACGTTAAACATCAATGAGCAAACATATTATGGCTTTTCCTCATACAAAAATTTTAACTCTGGTGTTGGCACTTTACGAATCAGGCGCCCGGCATTTTAGTCCCTTAAAGACTGGAAGGAAACTATTAAAAATGCCCAACTCGTTCCCTAAAATTTAAAACGATTTTTTATTGCATTTTTCTTAATCGGAATTCTTCGAAAGTTCCCCCCGAAAATTTGTGTAAAAATTTGTTAAACTACGACGCCCAACGCGCGACCATCACCTCACAAATCAGCGAAGTGCATTTTGTCTTCTTTCTTTGTCAATTTTCAGAAAGCAATTCGATCGTTTCTTCACAACGAAAATGATTTGATTTGATTTTGATTCGCCAACCGCCGCCGCCGCCGTCGCCTTTTTCTTCCATTCACCCAAAAAATTTGATCAGCGTTTGCGCGATGAACGCACCGAAAAATGAAACATGTCCCGTCCATTCATTCACATTATTCATTCATTTATTGCGTTCGCCCCGCTGGCGATGTTTGTGCTGCTGCTGCTTCTGCTGCTGTTGATGGGGAAAAAGGCAACACAGCAGCAGCACGGATACATAAATATACACATATTATGCACATGTAGCATTAGCAAATTTAACCAGTTCAGAAAAGTGTTGAGCACATTTTACAAAAAAAAAAATGGGGACATCCATCGGCGGAACAAAAAATGTTCCAAATTTGTTGACAGCGGCTAAAAAGCAATTTGCTAACCAATTAAAATTGTCAAGGCTGCTGGACGTGATGATCAAAAAGAGAAAAAAATCCGTGCCCATGATCACGGATCGGCTTATTTGGCATTTCCATAAAAAAATAATGAAAATTTGTTTGTGCAAATGTTATCACCTCTTTAATTTGTGGAACATCGAGGGCCGGGAGTGGTCCAAAGAGCCTGATCCCAATGCTTTTCCCGATCTCGGGAATTTTCAATCCGTGCCAAAAATAAGTCACCAAAATTCATAAAGTCGCCATTTTCGACGGGGTCCAAAGTATTTGGCAGCAAAGTGGAAGTAAATTATATTTGATTTTTCGTAAAAATATATTTTAAAAATTTGAAAGTGAAAAAATCTCTCTCTTTTTTGGTCTAAAAGTATCAATATTTGTTTTTTTCAAAACTTAAAAGATCGGTTGTCACCCCGGCGTCAGGGGCTGCGATTTTTGGGGTTAGGGAACAAAACCCCCCGACTATTTGGGGTTCAGGGGTTTTTCAACTAAATACCCCGAAAATTCGAAAATTGGAGGGCGAAAGCCTGACCAAAAATGTCGGGGTTCTGGGTGCCAACCCTATTTAAAAAACCAAATTTTTTTAGTCAATTAATGTCTAAATTTAATTAAAATATTTAGCTTGCTAGGCACTGATCAATTAGAAAGAACGGACTCAACGGATCTCAAAATTTTTAAAAGCAGCATAAGAACGTGAAAAAGCAGCATCGAGCACCAAAAAGCAGCAAATTCGACATTTCTTCATTAAAATCAAAAAATTAATTAAACTTCGCTTCATTCGTCTGAGAAAATTTTAATTTTTGACTCAATTTGTTAAGGGATTTGCAACCAAAATTGGATTTTCCCAAAAAACCTAAACAACATCAAAATTAGACAAAAAGCATCATTTGACAACACCCTTGAATTCAATTTTATATAAAGAAAGAATTATTATCTGGATATCTGAAACTGTTAAATAGTAGAGCCCGACCTGGATCTGGATCCAGCCAGACCTGGATTTTCTGAAATCCAGATACAAACGGGGGGGGCTTTAGACGACCAAGATTTTCTTGAATCTGGATTTTAACTCGTGAACTTTGAGGAGCCGTATCTCAGCTCAGAAAAAGCTTTTACCAAAAAGTTAATTTCTTTATCGAGCAAATGACAACAACACATCAAATCAGACAAATGTGTAACCAAAACGAATTGTATAAACTGTTAAATAAAATCCATCGACCGTATCTTTCCAAAGAAAAAAGGCGCTTCCTCCTCATAATTTGCATTTGAAGTCCGGTCCAAAGTTTGCTTCAATTTTGGTGCCAGGACTGGCCAACGAAACGCATAGGAACAAATCGGCGGCAGAAGCGACAAACAAATTAGCGGTGCCTGCAAACAAAAGTACATATTTTTTTTAGAGTCGTTCCACCTCTTTTTTAAGCCTAATGTACACAAAGTAACTTTTTTGGCATTTGTCTACTCGGTTAGCTTTTGCTTGCTAATAGCTTCTACTCAATGGCTGCTTTCGAATAATACCAAAAATCTTTAATTTGGTTTGCTAGAAAAAAAGTTACCCCTCTCCCCCCTCCCCTCCCCATTTTTGTGCATTTTTTTGAACGATTGCGCAATAAAAAAGGTTTTTTGAACTTTCGAATTCTCGTCCCGGGGGCTTCCGAATTGGTTGAACGGGAGGGAAATTTCAGATTCCCCCCCCCCCCCCCGTTACGAAGAAACGGTGTCCGGACAAACATTTGCCCCGCATTTTATCAAATTATTATTTTACAAACATATACAACTATAGTTTTAAAAATGTATTAAAGAGATATATGTCGATTTTCTGAAGTAATTTATTGTTTAAAGAAAACAACGTCAACATTTTGTCAAATTATTATTCTACAAACATATACAACTATAGTTTTAAAAATATTTAAAATTATGGAGATATATGTCGATTTTCTGAAGAGTTTGAAGAAAACAACGTCAACATTTTATCAAATTATTATTCTGCAAACATATACAACTATAGTTTTAAAAAATGTATTCGAAACCGAATATAACCGAACCGGAACTTTCGGTTACCGTAACCGAATATAACCGAACCGGAAAACCGATGATAACGAGAAACTTTCAGTTACCGAAACCAAATATAACCGAACCGGAACTTTCGGTTACCGAAACTGATAACCGAAACCAATGATAACGAACTGAAACTTTCGGTTAACCGAAACCGATGATAACGAACTGAAACTTTCGGTTAACCGAAACCGAATATAACCGAACCGGAACTTTCGGTTACCGAAACTGATAACCGAAACCAATGATAACGAACTGAAACTTTCGGTTAACCGAAACCGATGATAACAAACTGAAACTTTCGGTTAACCGAAACCGAATATAATCAAACCGGAACTTTCGGTTAACCGAATCCAAATAGAACTAAACCGGAACTTTCGGTTAACCGAAACCGAATATAACCGAACCGGAACTTTCGGTTAACCGAATCCAAATAGAACCGAACCGGAACTTTCGGTTACCGAAACTGATAACCGAAACCAATGATAACGAACTGAAACTTTCGGTTAACCGAAACCGATGATAACAAACTGAAACTTTCGGTTAACCGAAACCGAATATAATCAAACCGGAACTTTCGGTTAACCGAATCCAAATAGAACTAAACCGGAACTTTCGGTTAACCGAAACCGAATATAACCGAACCGGAACTTTCGGTTAACCGAAACCGAATATAACCAAACCGGATCTTTCAGTTAACTGAATCCGAATATAACCGAACCGGAACTTTCGGTTAACCGAAACCGAGTATAACCGAACCGGAACTTTCGGTTAACCGAAACCGAATATAACGGAACCGGAACTTTCGGTTAACCGAAACCGAATATAACCAAACCGGAACTTTCGGTTAACCGAAACCGAGTATAACCGAACCGGATCTTTCGGTTAACTGAAACCGAATATAACCGAACCGGACTTTCGGTTAACCGAAACCGAAAAAACCGAACCGGAAATTTCGGTTACCGAAACCAAATATAACCGAACCGGATCTTTCGGTTAACCTAAACCGAATATAACCGAACTGAAACTTTCGGTTAACCGAAACCGATGATAACGAACTGAAACTTTCAGTTAACCGAAACCGAAAAACCGAACCGTAAGTTTCGGTTAACCGAAACCGAATATAACCGAACCGGACTTTCGGTTAACCGAAACCGAATATAACCGAACCGGAACTTTCGGTTACCGAAACCGAATATAACCGAACCGGAACTTTCGGTTACCGAAACCGAATATAACCGAACCGGATCTTTCGGTTAACCGAAACCGAATATAACCAAACGGGACTTTCGGTTAACCGAAACCGAATATAACCGAACCGGAACTTTCGGATACCGAAACCAAATATAACCGAACCGGAACTTTCGGTTACCGAAACCGAATATAACCGAACCGGACTTTCGGTTAACCGAATCCAAATAGAACCGAATCGGAACTTTCGGTTACCGAAACCGAATATAACCGAACCGGACTTTCGGTTAACCGAATCCAAATAGAACCGAACCGGAACTTTCGGTTACCGAAACTGATAACCGAAACCGATGATAACGAACTGAAACTTTCGGTTAACCGAAACCGAAAAACCGAACCGGAAGTTTCGGTTAACTGAAACCGAATATAACCGAACCGGACTTTCGGTTAACCGAAACCGATGATAACGAACTGAAACTTTCGGTTAACCGAAACCGATGATAACAAACTGAAACTTTCGGTTAACCGAAACCGAATATAATCAAACCGGAACTTTCGGTTAACCGAATCCAAATAGAACTAAACCGGAACTTTCGGTTACCGAAACTGATAACCGAAACCGATGATAACGAACTGAAACTTTCGGTTAACCGAAACCGAAAAACCGAACCGGAAGTTTCGGTTAACTGAAACCGAATATAACCGAACCGGATTTTCGGTTAACCGAAACCGATGATAACGAACTGAAACTTTCGGTTAACCGAAACCGATGATAACGAACTGAAACTTTCAGTTAACCGAAACCGAAAAACCGAACCGGAAGTTTCGGTTAACTGAAACCGAATATAACCGAACCGGACTTTCGGTTAACCGAAACCGATGATAACGAACTGAAACTTTCGGTTAACCGAAACCGATGATAACAAACTGAAACTTTCGGTTAACCGAAACCGAATATAATCAAGCCGGAACTTTCGGTTAACCGAATCCAAATAGAACTAAACCGGAACTTTCGGTTAACCGAAACCGAATATAACCGAACCGGAACTTTCGGTTAACCGAATCCAAATAGAACCGAACCGGAACTTTTGGTTACCAAAACTGATAACCGAAACCAATGATAACAAACTGAAACTTTCGGTTAACCGAAACCGAATATAACGGAACCGGAACTTTCGGTTAACCGAAACCGAATATAACCAAACCGGAACTTTCGGTTAACCGAAACCGAGTATAACCGAACCGGATCTTTCGGTTAACTGAAACCGAATATAACCGAACCGGACTTTCGGTTAACCGAAACCGAAAAAACCGAACCGGAAATGTTACCGAAACCAAATATAACCGAACCGGATCTTTCGGTTAACCTAAACCGAATATAACCGAACCGGAACTTTCGGTTACCGAAACTGATGATAACAAACTGAAACTTTCGGTTAACCGAAACCGAATATAACCAAACCGGAACTTTCGGTTAACCGAAACCGAATATAACCGAACCGGAACTTTCGGTTAACCGAAACCGAATATAACCGAACCGGAACTTTTGGTTACCAAAACCGAATATAACCGGAACCGGAACCAAAATTATGATTAAGAAAAATTCTGAGATTAGTTACAGCTGTTTGAAATAGTGAAAAAAGTTAGCGACTATCTTTGCTGATTTTCAGGATCGCGACCAGCTCGGATTCCTCCGTTCGTGCGCTTACACTTTCACTTTTAGGTTTCCAATTTCTTAGCCAAGTGTTGTATCTTTTTATAAATTTCGAAGTACTGTCGAAATCCACTCTGTCGAACGAGCTGAAAAAGGTTAATGAGCTGGTGAAATAGTTAACTGTCGAAATCAGTCACTGTCGAGATTACATAGCACCGGTTTAAGAACACAACAATATTATTACAAACGATTAAATTCAGACCAAACAATACTCCTTAATTCAATTTCACCGGAATATAATAATAAATATTAAAATCTAATTTTACCTTGAAATATAAAAAGTCATGACAATGAATGTTTTACAATTTAATTCCATTTTATTATTCTCCAATTCCTTTCATTCAATTCCCCCTTTTTATTAATTAATAAATAATTTGTTCGCATATAACAATAAATGCTTTTTGACTGACTCATAAAATTCTTTTCAAAAGGGAATTGTAGTGTCCTCCTCGTAAATAGTTTCTTATAAATAGGCAATAATTAAAATTGAAAATTATATTTGAATATTTTCCCCCAAAAAAAATGTTTCTTCCGATTTTACTCTTTAATGTTTTGCTCGTTCTCTCAGACGGCGCTCCATGGCAACAAAAGAAGGCATCAGTTGTAGTAGTTCCAACAGATTTTCAGGTAAATTTTAGTCCGCTAGGCTTAAAAACGTTTCAAATTACAAATATTAATATAAAAACATTATAAATAAAAAAGTGCCTTTTAAAAGAAAATTTACTATTTAATGTCACTTTTAAATGTGTTAGCTTTTTTGTTTATTGTCATATTTGTGCAATTTAAAAATTGTTTTTATTAAAAGTCGCCCAAATGCCGCGACGGCCGGGACGGAATTCAAATAGAGGACGCGAAGCGTGATTTTAACGGGTTGATGATGCTTGCCAGCGTCGTGGTTTTAGAAGCAATGGACAAGTTTTGCCCTTATGAACTTTCGCCATTTGTTCGTCATGTAAGTGCATTTAAAATTAATTAACAATTATTTAAATAAACAAAATTCAGTGTAAAACCACCGCAGATGACAAGCTTTTTTGTATGTGGAAAGGTTTCCTCATTCGTGTCGACGCGGACGCGGACAAATGCGTCGAAAAGAGAGAGGCGGAGGCTTTTTTAGTAGAGGAGTGTGGAATACCTGGAAGACCAAACAAAGGTGGCACCAAAAAGGCCAAGTGATTGCAAATGGCACATTTTTAAGTGATCAGCTTTTAAGCGATCAGATTTTCTTGTTGTTGAAAGTCGGAGGAGTCCATAAAAAGTAAAGTTCCCGACACATTTTTTGATTAATGGATTTGTAATTTTCATTATTCAGTGACAAAATGCATAAAAAGCGCTTCATTTCTCGCGAATCTTTGTTTCATTGCTTTGTCAACCCGTTGATTTAGTCTATGATTTTTCATCAAGGCTTTTTTGAAAGTTTTAATAATTTTGTAATTCTTTTTTTTCCATAGAATCTTCCGCCTAAGATCTTAATTGAGCCTTTGATGAAAAATCGTACACTAAAAATCAATCCCGGGTTTTCACCAAACCAGCAAAATTCCCGGGTTTTGCCCTATAAATTGCCGGTTTTTAAAAATTGGGGTTTTTCCAAAAAATCCCGGGTTTTGACCAGAAGCAGGAAAATTTAAGCGAGAAGTTAGGTCCGACTCATTCGATTTTGCTTTCAAATTCTTTAATAAAATGATAAATTTAATCGGTTTAATCTTGAACAACAACAAAATGATAAACTTATTACTTTTCCAATTTCTAAATGCCATCGAAAATATTGCATTTGAAATTCGGTCCAAAGTTGGCTTCAATTTTGTCGACAGAAGTGAACGACGAAAGGCACGGAAACAAATCGGTGGCAGAGTCAACAAACAAATTGGCGGTGTAAAAGTGCCAAAAGCGGAAAATGCTAAAGGGGATAAAATGCCAAAAGGGGGCAGGAGGGCAAACGACGCAAGTATTTATTTTTTGGATTTAATCAGATTATTTGAGCATTTTTATAGCAATTTATTTAAATATTCATATATTATTAACATTGATTTTCCCATTTTTTGGGTCAACATTTTGCGGGGAGCAAATAAAACATTCAAATTTATGAGATAAAATATGAGAAAATTGCCCTCCCCCACCATTGGACGCCGCCGTCCGTCCGTCCATTCTCTCATTTTGTCCCTCAAATTAGGGGAATGTTTGGGTATAAAATTTGTCTTAATTAATTTAATTAAAATTCATTCTTTTTTTTATCAAAAAATAATTGCTCTCAATTTGCAGAATATTTTTGTTGGCACTTTTCATTAATTTGTTTTCGCTTTTTAAGTGCCGGAATCGCCGAATTGCCAGCGTTTGTAACCGATGAATTCGCCAACCGCAAATGACGCCAGCTTCGAAATTGTGACAGAAAATGGTAAAAATAAAATTATTTAAATTTAATTATATTTATTTATTTTCACAATTAGGCGAAATGGACACTTTGGCGGCTGAGCGAGGCAAAGGCCACAACATTGGAGAAAAAGAAGAAGAAAAAGGAGTCAACGACAGGGAGGCTCAAACAAAGGCCGACAAATTGGAGCAGGTCGGCTTGTTGATCCAGAAATAATAAAGAATCCTCACTACTTTTTCATATAAATTTCTTAAACTCAATTAAAAATCATTAATTTTTGGAGCAAATGCCATGAATTGTTCATCAAAATGCCACAGAATTGTGTAGCATAAACTTGGAAAGATAAAAATTAATGTCCGCACCGGACTCCGTGCGGATTTTTAAGCAGTTCCGGATCTTGGATTTGTCCGGATTTATCCAGAAAACTCCCACAAAGGATTTGTGCAGCATTTATTGCTCGGATTTGAATTTTCTAATGGATGTTTTTTGTGTAATTTATTCGATTTTTGGCACTATTAAACAGACAAAATTATTCTTCACGTTCAGAAGAATGCCGCGGCACTTCAACAAGCGGACGCCGTTGCGTTGGAACATCCGTTTGATGCTCACAAAGTTTTGCAGCAAACGCTGTTGAAGTTGGAGGAGTATCAGAACGAACAGCGACAGAACCAAAAAGAGATTTGTGTCCAAATTGGCGAGTTGAAGAAATTGGTCGGACCCGGCGCCGGCACATTTTGTTTAGCGACGGAATTGATCATTCAGGTCGATTCAACATTATGATCATTTGGGCATTCGGTCCGAAGCCCCCCAAGATGGCGGATTCAGTCCCGTACTAAAGCTAAGATTAAGCCTAGTTTAGCCTTAAGCCTAGGCCTAGAGCTATGCCAGCCTAACCTTCACTTTTTGCTGCAGGGGGCTTCGGAGCGGAAGTTATCAATTCAATTTGTGTTGTTTTATTGTATTTGAGCTTTAAAATGTTCGGGAAATTTAGCCAAAACATTAATAAAAAAATATTATATTTTAATGAAAGTTTGTTCAAAAGGCTGCGCAAGCGAATGTCGTCGCCTCGGGGGAGGAACATCGGAAGCAGCTGACAGAGCTCGAAGCTTTGCGTGCACAAATGGCCGAAGTGAAACATCGCGAGGCGCAAACGCTTTTAAGAATGGAAAAGTTGCGCGGGGCGTTTAACAGCATGTTTCTTGGTAAGGCAATTTGGTCAAATTATTTGAAGTTTTGTTAGAATTTCGAAAAATTTTAGCTCTCGGAATTTTAAAGAAAAATCGGGATTGGGGTTAGCCGGGATCAGGCCCTCGGCATCCCTTCGACCCTCGAAAATTGGAATCGGGATTGGGGATTGTAAAACGCGGAATCGGGACTAAAAACCCGGGTCGTGATTTGTAAAACCGGGCTACTCCCCTCCGATCTCGCTTTAGCCCTACTTAAAACTGTGAAGGGCACTATTTATCACCGGTGTCAAATGTTTCCGGCACTCAGTGTAAAACAGCAGATTTGGAAACTCAAAAACATGATTTTGTTTTAATTTCTCGCTCTTTTTCTTAAATATATTTAATTACTTATATTTTTTGTTTACAATTATTTTCAGTGCTAACCCCCCAAAATCGATGGGATATCGCTGCATGTTCCAAAGAGTTTACGCTTGTTGAGCCCGAACGATTGATTGCCAAACGCTATGGCAACTATTGTGACCACGGTTAAAACTAAAGTTTCGGTATTTTAATATAGTTAAATATTCTCGTTCAGATGGTGGCTCTGTCTTTTCTGAGAGACCAATTCCAAAAAAAGACTTTGGAATCTTCTACTTCGAGATGAAAATCACGAAGAGTACAGTGTATGTATGTAATAAATGGATCCAATATTCCTACCTCCTTTCCGAATTTACAAAATTAAATCTCTTTTTAAAAGCTCAGTGAGCAGCAGCCCGAAGCTTATCAACGCTTTTTTTTTCTCAAAAAGATGCCAAATTTGAAGAAAATTGGAGTGTGTTTCAGTTTTCTGGGCATCAATTTTGTAGATTTGTTCCACTTTACATTGGGCTGGCGACCAAACAAATGCCATTGGATGGCTGCATGGTTGGACCGTACAAAGGCACTTACGCATACAGCCGCTGGGGCGACTTTTGGGGCCACGAAGTTGAGGGATGCCACCAAGGCTCTAGCGGTGCTCCTTTCATCATTGGAAATCATTGGTTTGGTGCCGGCTCCGTCGTCGGCTGCGGCCTCAATTTGGCAACGCGCCAAATCATTTACACGAGAAACGGGAAGCGTTTGGGTGAGAAGGAAAAAGGCATAATTAAAGGCCAATTTTTTGTGGAATTTGCGATTATTTTTGGCATTTAAATTTATTTGTTCACATAGTATTTATTTGATTGTTTTTGCAGACACCGCCAATTTGTTTGTCGATTCCGCCGCCGCCGATTTGTTTCCGTGCCTTTCGTGCGCATGTCTTTGCAATGAAATTGAAGCCAACTTTGGGCCAAACTTCAAATTCGATATTGCCGATGGCATTTAGAAGTGAAAAAGTAATAAGTGTTTATAAATGTTGTTGATGTTCAAGATTAAACTGATCAATTTTATCATTATTATTAAAGAATTTGAAATATCGCATGAGTCCAGATCTCCGTTCAAAAAGGGCCAACTGGGTCTCGCCTATTGTGATCGGTTCTCGAGTCTCGAAAAATTTTAGGTCTTGCGCATTACTATAATATTTAAGTCCCAGAAGCATTGATATGCAGTATGAAAAATTCGATTTTGTTGTGTTTTTAAGCAAAAGCACCTTTTATAAATGTCGAGAAAGAATTGCTAAGAAATTGTTTAAAAAACTGCAGAATTTGAAGCGGGACAACAACAGTTCTGATGGCGGCAAATGCGCAACAGTTGCAAGAAAAATGTTGGCGTTTCACTGAAATGCCATCTTTAGTGCAAAAAATGCCAACTTTAGAGCTACAAATTTGCAGAGACCACAAATCTATTATTTATTAAATTGTATAAAAGATTGATAAATTTCCGTTGGGTGGATAAAATAAGTCTTTTCATTGGTTTATTGAAATAATTTAGAAGAAAATGAAAGTCAACAGGGTTTTTTCGGAAACTTAACAGCAACACAAATTTTAAAAAATCAAATCACGAATTCTAATAATTGTTTAGCTTTGACTTAACAATAGATTTTAAAAGCTTCGAGCTTTCGAATGGCATCTTGTTTATTTGATTTGGTTGAGTTTAAAAAAAGTTATAAACTTTTCAATTGCTGGCACTGAAGTTATAGGGGGTATTCGGGGGCGTAAAATTCGAATTGACCTCTTTTCAACCAATTCCGAGCTTCGGGCCCGAATTTATTGAAAATCCATTTTTATTGCACAAAGTTTCAAAATGCATGTAAAAGAAAAGTGAAAAGCAATAAGTTTTACATTTTAATGCTAGCCTGGCGAGCGAAAATTTTCAAATTAATATAAAATTAATTTCTCAAAATTGATCGGTTTAATAGTGTTAATGGATAAAATTGATCGGATTAATAGTGTCAATGGATATTTCGGTTTCATTTTTAGCAACAACAAAAATCATAAACTATTACTTTCCAATTCTAAATAGGATTGGCAAAAATGTATGCGAACGGTGGCTTAAAGTTTCCCTGGATTTGGTTGCTTGGTCCTTGTAAGGTAACGCACGGATATAGCTCTGTGGGAGAATCCACCAACAAATTGATGGTGTCTGCAAAAACAATAAAATAAATAACCCGAATAAAATTGAAATGCAAAAATAATCGCAGCCCGACATTTGAAAATGCTGACTGGAATTGAATTTCATAAAATCAAAACTTTCTGGACAAATCCCCCCAAAAATATAGCCTAAAGCCCCATTGGGGCTGAATTCAGTCCCAGAAAGTCCATCTCCGGCCTAAAATGCAGTTCATTTTATAAAATTGCTCCCTAAAAAATCGGGATCAAGATTAGCCGAGATCAGACCTTTGGTTTGGGCATCGGCACACCAATGGCAGCATCGACGGACCTGCGCTTTCCCTTTTGTTTCTTTTGTTTTTCTGCCCATTCAATCGGACCAAGTTTTGTTGGGGGGGGGGTACAAACTCGAGGCAAGTAGAGGAATTTTTTTGCAATTTATTTAAATTATATTTTATTCATCGATTTTGCCATCTTTTGGCTCAACATTTTGCTGGGAGCAAATAAAACATTCAAATTTATGAGATAAAATATGGGAAAATTGCCCTCCCCCACCATCGGACGCCGTTCGTCCGTCCATTCTCTCATTTTTTCTCTCAAATTATGGAAAATGTTTTGGGTATAAAATTGTCTTAACTAAATAAATTAAAATTCATTCTTTTTTTTTATCAAAAAATAATTGCCCTCAATTTGCAGAATATTTTTGTGGGCACTTTTCGTCAATTTGTGACTTTTAACAATTTGCTTTTTAAGTGCCGGAATCGCCGAATTGCCAGCATTTGCAACCGATGAATTCACCGCCCGTAGAAGACGCCGGCTTCGAAATTGTGACAGAAAATGGTAAAAATAAAATTATTTAAATTTAATTATATTTATTTATTTTCACAATAAGGCGAAGTGGACACTTTGGCGGCTGAGCAAGGCAAAGCCCACAACATTGAAGAAAAAGGAGTCGACGACGGTGAGGCGGAAACAAAGTCCGACAAATTGGAGCAGGTCGGCTTGTTTTTTGAGCATTCCGGATTTGGGATTTTTTGGCATTTATCCAGAAATATCCAATTGGCATTCAACGGCTTTTAATCCGCAGGGTTTTCGTGCCGGATTTTAATTATAGCAAAAATAACAACGATTTAGGCACTATTAAACAACCCAAAGTATTCTTAAACCTTTAGAAAAATGCCGCGGCATTTCAACAAGCGGACGCCGTTGCGTTGGAACGTCCGTTTGATGCTCACAAAGTTTTGCAGCAAACTCTGTTGAAGTTGGAGGAGTATCAGAACGAACAGCGACAGAACCAAAAAGAGATTTGTGTCCAAATTGGCGAGTTGAAGAAATTGGTTGGCCCCGGCGCCGGCACATTTTGTTTAGCGACGGAATTGATCATTCAGGTCGATTCAACATTATGATCAATTGGGCATTTGGTCCGAAGCCCCCCAAGATGGTGGATTCAGTCCCGTACTAAAGCTAAGATTAAGCCTAGTTTAGCCTTAAGCCTAGGCCTAGAGCTATGCAAGCCTAACCTTCACTTTTTGCTCTAGGGAGTTTCGGTGCGGAAGTTATCAATTCAATTTGTGTTGTTTTGTTGTATTTGAGCTTTAAAATGTTCGGGCAATTTAGCCAAATCATTATTAAAAATAATATTATATTTTGTTCAAAAGGCCGCTGTGCGAGCGAATGTCGTCGCCTCGGGGGAAGAACATCGGAAGCAGCTGACAGAGCTCGAAGCTTTGCGTGCACAAATGGCCGAACTGAATGGACTGCACAAAATGCAGGAACAGCGCGAGGCACAAATGCTTTTGAGAATGGACAAATTGAGCGGGGCGTTTAACAGCATGTTTCTTGGTAAGGCAATTTGGTCAAATTCTTTTTTGACAATTTTTGTTCAAAAAATTCAAGCGGGATCGGAATTTTAAAGAAAAATCGGGATTGGGTTTAACCGGAATTGAAAATCCCGAGATCAGGGTTAGCACAGGGATCAGGCTGCTCTTGGCATCCCTCCCGACTCTTAAAGCGGCTTATTGCACACATTCCCGAAGGAGGGTCTTCCGGGGTGATCACTGATCAGGTCCTTGAGTTCCATCCCGATGCCGCTCTTCTTTTTCTTATTCCCGATTAAATTATGATTTAAATTTACTTTTATTTTAAAATACTTTTTCAGTGCTAACCCCCCAAAATCGATGGGATGTCGCCGCTTGCCCCCAATTGTTTACGCTGTTTGAGCCCGAACGATTGATTGTCAAATGCCGCGATTCTCATGCCGGTGGTTGCTCTCTCATTGCTGAGCAGCCAATCCCAAAAAAAGACCGTGGAATTTTTTACTTTGAACTGGAATTCGTTAAGCAGGAGGTTGAACCATACGCGTAAGCAAAATGCCTTAATTAATAAACATCATTAAAAAATGGGGAGAATTCATTTTAACGATAGATCTTTTAGTCATTTTTGAAAAGAGGGCCTGAAAATTTGAGAAAAAAATTGCGGCACTGAAGTGGCTGCGCTCAGATCGGGATCGGGATTACGACTTTTCAAAAACCGGGACCGGGATCGGGATTCCAAAAACCGGGATAATCCCGATCGGGATCCCGATCCCGACCAACTCTACTTTGAAGCAAGTTAAGCCTGGGACTGAAGTGTCTTTTCAGTTGGGGATCAGACGGAAGAAGTCCGCGCGCGCGTGACCCGCCGCCGGCGGGGGGGGGGGGGGGGGGAGGGTTTCGCGCGAGAGTGGTTTTTGTTATCAATTAAATACACGTAGTCTAGAATTTAGCAAGAATGGTTGTTGTTCTTTACAAGTACAACTTCAATAAATAGGGCTCGGATTTAAATGAAGTAAAAAATGCCGAAACGTCAAAAACTCCTTTTGAAATATCATATTTAGACTAGAGCCCGGCGGGAACGGGATTCCCGCGGGAAAAATGCGGGATTCCCGTCCCGCACTTTTTAAAATTCCCGTTCTCGCTCCCGCAATTTTGATTTTACCGGTCTCTAATTTAGACACACTCTTCTTCACTGTGGACTTGCGACCAAACAAATTCCGTTGGACGTGGGCGTCGGCTTCTACAAAGGCACTTACGCATACGGAAGCTGGGGCACTTTTTGGGGCCACGAAATTGAGGGATGTGACCATGACGGTGAAGATGGTGATGATGGTGTTCCTTTCATTGATGGAAAGCCGCAGTTTGATGTCGGCGACGTCGTCGGCTGCGGCCTCAATTTGGCAACACGCCAAATCATTTATACGAAAAATGGGGAGCGTTTGGGTGAGAAATAGGGATGGCATTTTTAGGATCGAAAAATCTCAAAATAGGATCCTAAATAGGTGCGAAAAAGGCCAAAATAGGATCAAAAAACCAGGTCCATAAGCAAAAATCGGGTGTAAAAAAAACTAAGCGCCAATCTGTGATCACGAGCACGGGTTTTTTCTTCTTCCCCGTGATTACGGATCAATCATGGTCACGGATTTTTTCTTTCTTTTTGACCATCACGTCCAGCCCTGACAATTTTAATTTGGTTGGCAAATTGCTTTTTAGCCGCTGTCAACAAATTTTGAACATTTTTTGTTCCAGTAGTCGTCCATTTTTTGTGTAAAAATGTGTTCTTGAACTGGTTGCCATTTGGCAACACGCCAAATCATTTATACGAAAAATGGGGAGCGTTTGGGTGAGAAAGAAAAAGGCATAATTAAAGGGCAAATTTTATTGAATTTGAACTGCTCAATTTTAGACTAGACCTGGGACTTTCTGGGTCCGAATTCAGCCCCAAATGGGGTGTCCGCCTAAATTTTAGGGGGATTTGTCTAGAAAAAATTCAGACTTTTATCAAATTCAACCCCTCACTACTGAACTTGTTCAGATTAAATCATTTAAATTTTATTTGTCCTATTTATTTGATCATTTTTGTAGACACCGCCAATCTGTTTGTCGATTCCGCCGCCGATTTGTTTCCGTGCGTTTCGATGTTCTCTCCTGCCGACAAAATTGAAGCCAACTTTGGACCAAACTTCAAATACATTATTGCCGATGGCATTTAGAAAATGGAAAAGTAATAAGTTTATGATTTTGTTGTTATTGTTGAAGATTAAGCCGATCAGTTTTATTTATTAATCACTTTATTATAATTACTTTTTACCGGGAATTGATATGAGAAAATGAAAGAAATGAATTAAAAATGACGGAAGCGATTTTGGTTTATTTAAAATGAGCATTTTGCATTTCGGTTAAATGAGCAATATTTATTTTTTCGGTCATTTGTCCGTTAGCCCGTCAAATTGAATCCAAATGAGCTTAAACGGACATGGCACACGCAATCGCTGAAACATACAGGCGCTTAAATTTTTCCGTAATTCACCAAGAACAAGCTGACAGATCATCAAGATCGTTTCGAATTGACTGATGCTACGAGCAGCAAATGAGAAAGACGTGTGCCACATTTCGCGGCAACTCTGTTAATACAAATAAATAAATTAAATTAATTTTAATAAAATAAATATCTTCTGCATGTTTCGTTATTACTCATGCATTTACCTTCCAATCCAACTTAAAGCCGAAAGCTTGGATGCAGAAATGCGGAGGTGCAGTCGTTGTTGTAGTCGTTGGAGTTGTTGTTGTGGTGGTTGTTATAGGCATTGGCACTAAACATTAATTAAATATATTTTTAATCATTAATTTAATGGCCTAAATACCTGCGGGGATTGCCATGCTGTCATTGGACATGTCGGCATCCTTTTGACCAATTTGGCACGCCCATTTAAAGCCATTAGCATGAAAAGGTTTGGATTACTCTTGCAGTTTGGCAACATTTTTAGCGCGAAAGTCGCAACACATCCCCATTGTGAATGAATTCTGTCTCCTGAAAAACAGAAACGTTTCGTTTAACAAAAGAAAATTAATTTTTTATTATATTTTTAAAAATTTTATGAATTCAAAATTAAAAATAGTCTTGCATTTTTAATTATTTGTCCTTTGTATAGGGCTCTGATTTTAAAAAAAGAAGAAGCTATTTTTAACTCTTCCATTTAGCTGGGGCTGGAGAAAGAGAAAATGTTTTTTAATTTTAATTCAACCATAATTTCGAAACAAAAATAAAATTTGTTCAAAATTAACTCAAAAGGGATGGCCTCGGGTGTCAACGCTCCTCCAAAATATAATTTTGGGGACATTAATGTCCGCATCGGACTCCGTGCGGATTTTTTAAGCACTTCCGGATTTGGGATTTGTCGGGATTTAACCTGAAATATCCAATTGGCATTCAACGGCTCTTAATCCGCAGGGTTTTCGTGCCGGATTTTAATTATAGCAAAAATAACAACGATTTAGGGCACTATCAAACAACCCAAAGTATTCTTAAACGTTCAGAAGAATGCCGTGGCATTTCAACAAGCGGACGCCGTTGCGTTGGAACATCCGTTTGATGCTCACAAAGTTTTGCAGCAAACGCTGTTAAAGTTGGAGGAGTATCAGAACGAACAGCAACAGAACCAAAAGGAGATTTGTGTCCAAATTGGCGAGTTGAAGAAATTGGTTGGCCCCGGCGCCGGCACATTTTGTTTAGCGACTGAATTGATCATTCAGGTCGATTCAACATTATGACAATTCAATTTGTGTTGTAAAGACAAATTCTCTTTGTAAATTTATGTTAGAATTTCGAAAAATTTGAGCACTCGGAATTTAAAGAAAAATCGGGATTGGGGTTAGCCGGGATCAGGCCCTCGGCAT
This sequence comes from Globodera pallida, assembly GCA_020449905.1. Lineage (NCBI taxonomy): Eukaryota > Metazoa > Nematoda > Chromadorea > Rhabditida > Heteroderidae > Globodera > Globodera pallida. Next base: position 6,237,524 of record JAIXHY010000001.1, read on the forward strand.
CCCTCCGACCCTCGAAAATTGGAAGCGGGATTAGGGGAATTGTAAAACGCGGAATCGAGACTAAAAGCCCGGGCCGTGATTTGTAAAACCGGGCTACTCCCCTCTGATCTCGCTTTAAGTAAATAATTTTGAATAATTTGCATTAAATGAAACAATATATTTTTAAATCATGAATAGAGAATTAACAATTATGCCGCGCACTCCAACAAGTGTCTTTTGATTTTAAAGTAGAGTAAGTCGGGACCGGGATCCCGACTGGGACCGGTCGGGAAATTCTCGGTTTTTATGAAAATTTATTAGGGTAAAAAGGTGCAGAAAATCTCTTTAGAAATTTTGATGTCAATCATTCAAGAATCTTGAGTCATTTATTTGAAGATTGGATAATGAATTTAAAAAAAGCCTAGCGGTTCAATTCATTTTTTATAAAGATCAATGTGAAAAAGCACCCAAAATTGTGGTTTTTCGGGTATAAAAAGGGCCATTGGACTACGGGTGCCTTAAGTTTACCATGTCAAAAAAAATGAAGGCAGACGGTGCCATGTGTTGTACATGCCTCGTCCCACGACACCGTTTGCCCTCGACATGTTGAACAAGGGGACATATGGGTGAGAAGCGGCGGATCACCCAAAAAGTCTTGATTAAACCACGCATTAATGACGAGAAGCGGAGAATCATCAAAATTATTTATTGATAAGCTTAGGCTTAGGCAGGCACCATTTTTAATGTCAACTTCAAGAAAATCTGCTTCAAAGGGTTACAACATTCACATTTATAATGCGAGCACATTGCTTCAATGGAGGGGTTTGCAAATGTGGCACAAACATCCATCCATCGCTTTTGGCCCAAAAAAGCACTGTTAAGCCGTGTTAAGTGCTCATTAAGACGACATTTCTTGGACTCAAATGAAAAGGTTGCGTGAGAATTGTCCAGTGTAAATGGTGCGCGCCTCGCTCGGCTTTTTATTATAAAAAAATAGTTTCGAATAACAAAAAAAAAATGCATTTTGATACATATAAGTAAATCATATATATTTTAATATGTTGTTATGTTTATCGGAATCGCAGATCAGCCAAAGCGGAACTCGTTGACCGCTCGTGCCGCCTCGTGCGAGGCCTCCTCTTGCCTGCGGCGTGCATCTCTCACTTCCGCTTCGCGCCTGCGGCGCTCCTCTTGAGCATGCCGCTTGCGCTGTTCTTCGCGCGCAAATTCCGCGTTTGCTGTCTCAATGTTGGCTATGCCGCGCTCCAATGCGTCCAACAGTTTGTGCAGCTGCGCGTAGAAATCGGCCGCCTGCCCGCTCTTCTGCACAATGTCCGTAAACACTTGATAGGCGGTGACCAACGTGAGCGCGTGCAGGGCACGTCTGCAATTTTGAAAATATCAAAAAAAAATACACCTGCAGGGAACGGAATGCCGGCTCCCGGAAAATGAGTAGAAAATGCGTCAGTGATTATTAAAAGCCATGTAAAACATGTTTCTGGAGGTCTTTGGGGTCGAAGAATCCGATTCTGAACTCTGTTACAACCAATTCCAAACCCCGGACCAGACAGAATTCAAACTTAGCCTAAGACGTCAGGAGATTCGGGAAGTTTTGGCTTAGGTGGGATTCGAGACAGTTTACAACAAAAGTAATACTGTAATCGAATTCAACTTTTAATGATTTTGAGACCAAAATGGATTTTTTTTTGTAAAATTTAGAATTTTTGAAAAATTGTTCGAATTTGGTTCGAGGTCAAAATCGGCAGAAATGGATGTTAGAATTGTAGTCTACGCCCCTAAATCCGATAAAAACACTTCTTTTTTTTTCGACTTTTAATAATCATTCCACTGACGCATTTTCCGGCCACCCGGAATGCCACCAAGAAAAACAATTAGAAAGTGTAACAAAATGTGCGTTGGTTGTACTTTTCGTTCGTCTCCAGAATCTGTCGTCGGAAATCGGCAAAGTCGGCGTTGGCGTCCGTGAGTGCGCGACAGATGTTGTCCTGGGCGCGCAGGTTCTGCTCAATCAGCTCGCGTTGCGCGTCATGCTTGTGCAGCTCTTGTTCAAACAGCTTGCGCGGGTCAAGCTCGCGCTCCGCCAGCGCCTTTGTTGTGATGTCGTCCGCGTCCACGTCTGCCCGGAACGCGTCCACCAGCTTGCAGCGCTGCTTACGCATCTCGTCCACTTTGTCAGTGATGCGTCGGAGCTGCACACCCTCGGCCGAATCGACTAAGCGCAAACAGTTACAAAAAAAAAAGAAGTTATCAATACAATAATTGTCGTCATTATGTATTTGTGTAAACCAAAAAGCACCAAAACAACCAAATTCGCCCGCCCCATTATACCTCTGGATGGTAACCCTACATTTTTGCCAACTTTACGTTTTTGGAGGATTTTTTGAGCATTTTTTATTGAATGAATGTTTTTAAGACCAAAAGATTCCGAAAAAATTTTGAAATCAAAAACCTTCGAATTCGGGGGTCCGGAGTTCGAAACTGATCGAAATTTGAGTTTTTGTTGGTGAGTTGGCAAAACGTACCATTTTTGCTGGGTTGGCAAAATGTACAGTTGGCAAAACGTAAAGTTGTAGGGACACCACCTACCTGGATTGTTGCTAAAATCACAGCAGCCGCATATTTGCCTGGTCAGTTCGGGCAACGGTTGGCTGAGCAGCTTCAAATTCTCCGAGTGGGCAGCAATGGCACGCTGAAGTTCCGCGTTGTTTTCTCTGCGCAACAGAAATATTTTTATTACAAAAATACAAAATGAACTATTTTTAATAATTTGTTTAATTTTTTTGAAATTACACATGCCGCCGCCCACCACCACCACACCTGGCCTTTTTATGGTGATCATTGAGCTCGTCAAGCTTCCGTGCAATGGCCAAATAACCCTCGTCACGGACAAAAAAGGGGTTGGTAATGGCATGCATGCGATGCTGCAGAGCGGTCAGTCGGGTGTCCGCCTGGTGGGCAGTTGAGGTGACGCCTGAGAGGAATTAATTTTTTTTTGAAGTTTTACAAAATAATTTTCTTACTAAAAATTGTTTTTTTTTTTTTGCTAAAAACGTTTGTTTTTTCGAATTTATTACAAATCTTGCACGAACTGTATTCTTTTCCAAGATGGCATTCTTACTAAAATTGTTTTTTTGTTTTTTTTGCTAAAAACGTTTTTTTTTCGAATTTATTACAAAAATCTTGCACGAACTGAAATAAATATTCTTTTCAAACATGGCAAATTAATAATAATATTAGTAATAAACGTTGAAAATTGTCGAGAAGGTCCGGGAATGCGTCTGGTTGGGCGCTGAAGGCCGCGCTAGCAGCAAGCAGTTCGTCCGGCAGTCGGATTTGTTGATCAATGGGCTGATCAAGTGCTAATTGGTCCAATTTGAGCGAAAACAAATAGTTTCTGTGTGTGGAATTGGAAAGAATGAAAATGATCAAAGCAAAAATAATTTCATCAAATCAAATTCTTTTCATAGGCACACCCCCAATAAACCAAAATCCAGGCGGCAGCACTGAACTAACTAAGTCACTGACTCTGGCCGATACCAGGCATGTGCTCTGTTCTGTTCTGATTTAACAGAATTTCTGGTCATTTTGGGCACCAAAATTCTGTTTTCTGGTTTTTAAAAAGACGACCAGAATTTTGTTTTTTAGAGAAAAAAAAATATCAGAAATTTATACATTTCATTATCAAATTTGGCATAAACATTATGCCATTTTTGATCAAATTTTCTTAGTTCCACTCACACTCACTCAAGTTCGGAGTCACAACGCGACACTTTTTCGAGCAGTTCACGCTTAAGTCGGTCTTTCTCCTCACTGTACATGGACACGGCCTTGACCACATCGATGGGCAACAGCGCGTGGAACAAATCCGCACCGCCAATGGATGGGTCGCAGGGGTCAAAGCCGATCGGCTTCACCATGGCCACACCATCCAACTTGACCAATTCGTCGGGCCGTGGCACCCTCTCGTGGTACACAACGTCATTCTCTTTGCGCACGTTAGACTCTCTGCCAAAAAATTGTAAAAACATCATTATTTAAAAAAGTAGATTTAAAATCACTGTGACAAGTCGTCCATTGAAAATATTCGGATTCGAACGTCTTCGACCCCCCCCCCCCCCTCTAAATATTATTTAAAAAGGTAGATTTAAAATACTGTGACAAGTCGTCCATTGAAAATATTCGGATTCGAACGTCTTCGACCCCCCCCCCCCCCTCCCCTCTCTCCGTTCATTATGTCGTCTCACCTTTGCACAATTACATCATGCGCGAATTGGACAGCTTCACGAAGTGCCGATTTTGGTCGTTCTTTTTCGCACAATTGCACTGCAATGTTGATGTGTGCCAAAGCGCGCGCAAAATAAGCCAACCTAAAAATTGTAATTTAATTAAATATAGGTTATAAATAGGGTCCGGATTTTTAGGGTTTTAAATGTTTTTTTGTTGCGAACAGGGTTTGACGAGAGAAGCCCAGAAATAGCATTCATTTCGAAAATTTTTTGAATTAGAGCGACTTTTTAGTCCCTAAAAATCCCTAAGAAAAATGCAAAAAAAGAGAAAATCCTACAACTAAAAGTCAATTTTAACGCAAAAATAGACTGGTAGCACCTTTTTTAATCCCTATTTTGCCACTTTGTGGGGGTTTTTGTCCCTATTTTGGGGGGTTTTTTAGTCCCTATTATATGTTTTTTAGTCCCTAAAAATCCGGACCCTAGTTATAAAATTCTTCAAAATCTGTGTTCTTTATTTGTTGTTTTTAAGTTTACACCCACCCACCCACCCACCATTCTAAATATTCAAAATGTCCAACACGTAATATCAACAACAAAAAAAATATGGTTGTTTTTGCAATTTTTAACAATTTATTTTTGAGTTTAATTTTGAGAAAAAAATAAAGAAATACACACTTGCCCCGACTGACCTCGTCCCGTACTGTTGTTCGTCGTCCGCCTGCTGTCCCAAATAATAACTGGAAATAGCACCGTACAGATGACTCTTGGCACCACACAGCCTGTCAACCTCCTTAACATACAACAAATCGATTTTGAATCATTTGTGATCAATATGAGATCATGATGCCTTGTATCTGCTTGAAGAGAGCAAATCAGCCAGCCCTGAGCTTTTCAGATGCTCATCACATTGCTGATATATGTTGTACAGATGAAGCGCCACCCGCGCCACCACCATCGGCTTCCGCTGGTCAATCATCGACTTTTCCAACATGCATTCCTGAGCCTGGGCCTGAATTTTAAGCATCATTATGTCCATTTTGATCAGTTTTGAATAGAGCAAAAACTAAAACCACATAAAGCATTATCAATGTGGCTTTATAAGCTTTCATCAACTCTAGCAAACATAGCATCATTATGTCCATTTTGATCAGTTTTTTTGAATAGAGCAAAAACTAAAAGCACACAAATCATTTTATCAATGTGGCTTTACAAGTTATAAGCTTTCATCAACTCTAGCAATTTCTGCACTCATTTTTATCTCAGATAAAAATTGTTTCGTCAGGAAGCATATAGTTGCACTTTTGGCCAAAAAAAGTGCTCTGCTCACCAGCAGCACGTTCAGGTAGAACGTCAGGTAGGGTGTTTCGAAATCGCAGGTGCTGAACCGGGCGGCGCCCAACTGATCGCGCAACTGTTGCATTGGCCAAGCGGCCCATTGAAAGTGCATGAACGCGTTTTTGACACTCTAAATTATTTACAATTAGAATCTGTTGTTTTTTGGTGTTAAAATTTGAAAGCAAATTGTTTTTTGGGACACAAATTTTGTAAAGCAAAAATCGGTTGTTTTTTTTGTATAAAATTTAAATTGTCAAAAATGGCTGACGTCTATTTCAGTGCGTGTTTCGGACGCCGCAATTTGCGCATGCGCACACCCAATGTTGTATAGCACGCAACACTGCTCGAAGTTGACGTCTTCATAGCACAACTGGTTCATCAGGTCCAACATACGATCCGTCCTACACATTTTGGGGGACATTTTAAAGATCTGCTTTTTGTTTTCTAAAATAAAGCTATTTCATTGAAAAACCCAATTCGACTTTTTTTTTTAAATTTACCTTCACGGACTGACATTATTTCTCTTTTTCTGCTCCTTTAACACTCAAAAAATAAATATACAAAAATCGGGGGGTCCATTATTCATCAATATTATGGAAATTCCAAATCCGTAGGAATAGTGTTATTCAGTTACCAAGCAAATGGCACTGCTAACACGTCATGTTCCTCCATCGGAAAGCGCTTCTTCATCATCACCAATTGAGCATAATAACGCTTCGCAACGCAAATGGACTCCACGTCCGTGTGGCAACGAGAAATCATCTGCAAATGAAAAAACCACAAAATGAAATTTAACAAAATCAATGCCATGTGTGTTTGGTTTAACCTAGGGTAGGAACCGGGGGGGGGGGGGGGTCCCCGGTCAAACCGCGGACGGGGATACCGGAGATGGACAAACCGGGGATCCCCGTTTTCGGGGATGGGCAAACCGGGGAACGGGGATCCCCGTACGGGGATGGGCAAAATCCATCTTTAGGGGTGCATTTTCATCCCGTCCCGGCGGGGATGAGACCGGGGATCCCCGTTTTCGGGGAACGGGGACAGGAATGGCCGGGGATCCCCGGTTTTTCCCCGTCCCGGCTCCTACCCTAGTTTGAACTAGGCTGGGATTTCTTGTTCCTGAATTTATTTGTTTCCTGACCTGTAGACTCAAAATGCACGAAATGAACTCATGAGGATCGACATTTCCATTTTTTAATATTATTTAGAATATTAAAATATTACCCCCTAATTTTGGATTTTAGAAATCATTCAGATTGTTTTTTGTGCCTATTTTGGGTTTTTTAGGAACTATAAACCCAACCCTAGTTGGAACTTGCGCCTCCAAAACCCGAGCAAATAATCCCTGTGGCTCTCAATAAACGCGCACCGTTCTCATTTGTTCAAGCTCATCCAGTGCTGCATCATATTGATCCGGATCAGCTTGGTAATGCTCAGCGATGTACTGAAAATGACCAAATCAGTCACTGGACAAGATTTCGATTTCGATCAAGCAAATACATAGTCTGCATGAAGCTGTTTGCTAAAGGTTGAAAGCTCAATTTATGTTCGCTCGGGATCACGATCAGCTCCCAGATAGTGTCCGGACTCTAGCTACTTGGATTGTTAATTTTGGAATAAAGCCTCCAATTCCCGATACTTAGGGGGTGGTATCTTTCGCTTTTACTGCCTTTGTTATTTTTCGAAGGGATGTAACCGAATTCCGGACATTTTGGGTCCGGACCTATTAGCAAAAAACCCGGAATTTTCAGTAAATCATTTCGGGGAGGGGGAGGCTTAATTGAACCATGCGATCACTCCACTCACCGATTTTATACGAGAACGAAGTTTGTCCGGAAACGGATGGCTGGGCACTTTCATCTCCGGAGCCACCATCGGAACGCGTGGAATTCCCTCCATCAGTATAAATTTTTGTTAGCTGTCTCGCGAACTGCTTCTCCGTTAAAGTACCAATTTTCAAGCCTAAAACTCGGATTCCGCGTACATTTTACAAATTTAAATATACAACGGTTTATTAAACCATATATTCTCGTTTGTGTGTAATTTATCGCCAACAAAAACCATGCATTTTATTATGAAATCGATTCGAAATCAAACAAATTGAATATATTGGCAATGTCATCTGCTTATGGTATATAGTTTATTGCTTGGGTTTGATAGCTATAAATTGTTTCTGTAGTCTGAATGATGGAATAAAATATATGCATTTCTAATTATAGAAAAAAAAAAAACGTTTTTATGTGCCGACAACGCAATACCGTGCACAACATAATATAGCCTGCACACTGAGGACAGGGATCTCAAATTGCCTTATTTTTAAGGCAAATGCCATAATTTTGAACTTTGTGAAAATTCTCATTTTCAAAGGAAAAATGAGCCGAAAAAAGTGTCTTTGATTCGTAACTTAACAAATTGAGTAAAAAATTCAAAATTTTCTCGGCGACGCCTGTCGGCACCGCCGATCCCCCCACTTCCCAACAGTGAAGCAGAATTCTCAAAAAAAAATTTGCATTTTTAAAAATTCCTTAAGAAAACATGCCATATTTTTGACACCTTAAAAATGCTATATTTTTGGAGCCGGTTTCCGGTGAGTTGAGATCCCTGACTGAGGATAAACAACATGCCGATGAGAAGCCACGCAAATGGCGGGTGCCGCACAATGATGCCACTCGCAAACGTTTTCATTGAATGGCGCAACAAAGATGATGGTTGGAGGTGGCTTGTCCTCCTCCTCCTCCCCTAAAATTTTAAAGAAAATTGAATAAAATATTAGTGGAGAACCTGGCCGTCCAACCTGATTTTGTAGGAAACAGCGGTCTGATCAAGATGACGGATCAGCCAACTGCTCATTTTTTGAATCATTATTGAGATAGGCAAACTTTCTTCACAAATTTCCCATAAAAATCAGACTGAAATTCGCAAATGTATGTATTGATTCTACGAATTTATTAAACAATGATTTGTTTGTGAAAAATAGAGTTGGCCGGGTTCAGATTTATTTGATATTTTGGGCTGATTCAACAATCCATTCTCCGCTCTTTTTTCCGTCCATTTTTTCTTAAATTTTGATCTTTCTTTTCTATTTTTTTCTTTCTGGCGTAATGTTTTGCGAAAATTAAAATTTAAAGCCATTCGAAAGCTCTTGTCGAAATGAAGCTATAGTTAAACTAAAGTTTTGCAATTGGATAAGGCTTAATAAAGTTATGGCCATCTATTTTTCTTCCATAACTTTTTTATGTCTTGTCTAATCGCAAAACTTTCGGCGGCGATCGTTTCAGTGCCGGCACACTTCAGTGCCGAACACTTCAGTGCCAGCATTTTTTTCTGAAACAATGCAGGAATCGCGTGCAATTAGGCTCAGGCCTAAACCTAAGCTAGCTTAGGCCTAAGCCTAACGAACCCCAGGCCAGGGTGGCTTAGGCCTAAGCCTAACAAACCCCTAAATCTCTAAGGCTTTGGAGTTAGATTGTTGTTTAATATTTGATATTTATTACTGTTGTATTTTGACAAAAAGCTTGTTGGGATATTTAAAAGATCAGCTTTAATCTTGATGGTGCATGCCAAAACATTAGGAAATAGAATTGATGTGAATAATTATAACTTAAAATAATTTATTCTTTAATATGTATGATTCGTAGGCGCCAAAATCAATTTTTTGTGTGGGCACTGAAGTGTTTCGGTACTGAAGTGTGCCGGCACTGAAGTGTACCGGCACTGAAGTGTGGGCACTGAAGTGTGCGGCTCTGAAGTGTGGGCACTGAAATGATGTGTACCGCAAAACTTTCGCATCCGGTCCGAAGGTCGAATTGTCCGAAGGTCGAAAGTGTTGTAACTTTCTTCAACCCAAACCGATTAGGTCGAACATAATACCAAATTAAAGCTTGCGATGAGTTTGAGTTATTATTACGTTAAGCTTTGCGATTGGACAATGCTTAAAAAAAGTTATGGCCAAAAAAGTGAAAAATTCCAAAAATGGCCATTTTTGGAGGTTTTCTGGCCATAACTTTTTTCATAATTATCAGGTCGCTTAGTTTTTGCTTATTAATTGCTTCTCCTCATCGAGAGCTTTCATTTGGTATAATGTTCGACTTAATCGGTTTAGGTTGTAGAAAGTTATAAAGCATTCGGCACTCAAACCCCTTTCGACCTTCGGACCGGTAGCCAAAACTTTAGTTTAACTATAGCTTCATCTCGACAAGATCTTTCGAATCGAATGGTTTTTAATTTGTCTGAATCGGTTAAGTTTATGGTCGGTTATTGCCCCGGTCTGTATTCGGACCGGTCTGCATTTGGTCCGCACGCCGTATTTGTTTCAATTTGGCGGTACATTTCATTTCAGTGCCGTTATCGTTAACTTCAGTGCCAGCAAGTTGTGAAAGTCTATAACTTTTTTTAACTCCAACCAAATCAAGCAAACAAGATACCATTCGAAAGTAGAGATCGGACTTGAGGATCGATCGAGAATCTCGAAAAAATCTCGACGAGATTTACCGAGAAAAGGACCAATTTAAAAAATTTTACTCAAAATACATATTTTATTTTAAATTTAAACACAAAATAATATTATCTAATAATAATAAAATGGGAGGGCAACAACCAAAACAAACACCGGACGCGCATTTTTTGCCTCTGAAACACAGAAAATACAATGTGGGTTCACCCACCTTGGATTCAGTTGGGTTCAACTGAATCCAGGGGAGCCACATGTATATAAGTTGGTCCCGAGGGCGGGGTGCCTCCCGAGCAGGGCTGGACGTCATGACGTTGACCCCGATTACGCCAATTACGGCGTTTTTGAGCGCCCTCATGACGTATGACGCTGACGCCGTCACTGGCATTTTGCGTCACTAGTGTATTCCAAAAAAAATTTAGGACACTGATTTTTTATTGGACGAAAATGCCAATGCCTGTACGAGTGAGGGCGAGGGGCTTTTGATCAGAACTACCGATGCGATCAAATAGAAATACAAGGGCGAGAGGGGAGGCGTTAGGTGGTTAGACAAATTTGGGTGAGGGGAGAGAACGAGAAGGTGAGAAGGGAAGAATCACGGCAGAGGGAAGAGCAATACAGCGGCCAATACACAGCATAAATAATGAAATCGAAAACGGATCTATTCGAGAACGTCAAAATAATGCCAAAATGATGCACAAGTTGAAATTTGTGTGCCTTTTTGCTATATTTGGCCATCCCAACGGCGGGGGGAACTTTGGGCACCGGGAAGTTTGGGCACCAGGAAGTTTGGGCACCAGGAAGTTTGGGCACCAGAAGTTTGGGCACCGGGAGTTTGGGCACCGCAATACATCATTAAAAAATAAAATTTCAAAATTTTGCCATTTTAGACTCATTAAATACTTTGGAGCTTTTATCGAAAGCATATTCAAACCCATTATGGGTTAAAGTGAGCTTTCTTCGTAGCCATAAAGGTTTGAAACACTTTCTGCAAAATATATGTTTTGAGGGGCAATCACTTGTGCTGCTTCGGCGTACGGACCGAATCCAGACCGGGGAGTAACTTCATCTCGACAAGACTTGTTGAACGAGTTTAGAAAGTCTGAATCGGTTAAGTTTAGAGTCAGTTATTGCCCCGGTCTGGATTCGGTTCCCACTGCTTTTTCAAAAGAACCACTGGAAACAAATTCTGCTTCTTCAAGATTTCCCATGGGCTCTCCAAGACTTAAAATTTTATATCAGAACTCAATACTGTCGAAAATTAATCCATGCAATAATGTACAAAACAATCAAGTATGAATGCTTTATTTATTTATTTAAAATTGTATTGCGGTGCCTAAACTTCTCGGTGCCCAAACTTCTGGTGCCCAAACTTCCTGGTGCCCAAACTTCCCGGTGCCCAAACTTCATGTCGCCATCCCAACGCATTCAAATGGTTTCCTCGTTGTCGATGCTCTCCAATCGAACACGTTTTTTGCCATTTACACTGCTGGCGAAGCGTTTGAGCAGCCAGAACAAGTTGGCCAGTAGCAGCAAAACCAAAATGCACATCAAAACGCCAACAATGACGAACATATGCTAAAATCAAAAAGCATTTTGAGTGCTCCAACAATTTCTATTGAATGAATAAACACGAAATTCTTAATAAAACTCGAACAAGCCTTTGGGATGGATCCCGATCAACCTAAAAAATTTTAGTTCAGGGATTCCGGAATCGAGATCCCCCCTCCCCCATCTAAATCGATCCAGATCAAACCCGATCAATGCACCATAAGACGCTCTGTCGGGATTCCGGAATCTAGAATCCCGTCGGTACCGGTCGGAACCTTCGGCTGAGAGCTTCACGACCTACGATTATTTTGGGCTTTGATTGCCTCGAAAAAACATTGTGAGCTTTGGCTTTAGGTAGTAAGCCGAGCTTCGCCCGACCCTGGACGGGATGGCAATTTTGTTTGGGCTTTACATCTCTTAGATTTTTGTGTGGTCAAAACAATTTGTGTCCCATCCCACTTTGATGTAGAATTGTTCGGTCGATGACATTGGGGCGAATTGCGACTGTTTTGTTACGACCAATTTCTGCTCGAGACGGCTGACACGGTGTTGCAGTTGTTCCATTTTTTCGCCATGTCCGACCACCAATTTTTGAGCCTGAAACGGTTGTTATGTGCAAATGATGAATTTAAGTTTTATGGCCCGCCTTGTCCAAGTATTGGCCAAATTAGTAATTTTAGGACAAATTAATTATATAAAAAGGGCGTTTCAAAGAAAATTTGCCAACCTTAGAGTCAAAAAATGGCATTTCCTTCGACATTGCCAGAAGGTCTTCCGGTTTCACACGGAACATTCGCAATGCCTTCTTCAGCGGCGGATGGGTTGGTGCTTTGCTGCTGCTTCTGCTGGTTGAAGAGGAAAAGCCTTCCGTCGAAGAGGCCACACCGACAAGTTGGAGCAGTGTCAGAAACAACGGCAGAAGAACAACACAAAACACCCCAAGAAAATATGCCATTTTGGACAATTGGGTTGAATTCAAATTTTTATTCTAAAAGCCAAAATGAAATAGATCTGGCCATCATTATACATAATAAAGCCGTGTCGGTGTTTGTTGTTTGTGATTAATTTGTTGGCACTTTGTAGTTCCGCTCAAATTCATAACGGCGGCAATACTTTTAATTTGATGTCATTTTCTCGATAATGTCGTGCTTCCCAAAACTCGCTCTCCCCACTTCTCCCGGGGGGGGGGGGGATTAATTATTTTTTATTGAAATATTTTGATTTATTGGACCAAATACAAAACATTTGGACAAAATTTTCTTTAAAAGCAGCATAAAAAAGGGCGTGGTGCTGACTCGGCTACGGACAACTCGGCTACTGGCGACTTTTTTTTGTTACAACTTTTTTCAAACTACTCAAAATGATTAGCTTTCTTTTGTAATATTACTCAGCTCAACGAGAGCTTTCGATTGATACTAATTTCTTCTGATTCTGTAGGCTTGCAAAAAAGTTAGGACTTGAAAAGCAGTTCGTCTCCTATAGACTCGCCCTTTCCTGTCCTAACTTTGGTTATGCTCAAGATAGCTAGTTGTAATTAGTATCAATCGAAAGCTCTCGTTGAGCTGAGTAATATTACAAAAGAAAGCTAATCATTTTGAGTAGTTTGAAAAAAGTTGTAACAAAAAAAAGTCGCCAGTAGCCGAGTTGTCCGTAGCCGACTTGTCCGGACACGATAAAAAAGTGAATTAACCCGAAAAAATCGGGCTAGAATTCTGAGTTTTTAAGAACTGGCTCCTCAATTTCAAAGAAGACCCAAGACTTTATTGTCTATAACAAATTATTGGAGCTTTCGCGTAAGAAAATTGGGGGGTTAAATTCTCAGTAAGTCAAAGGCTGAAACCCCAAAATTAATTGGACTTTGTTAAAATAAAGAAAGCCCCTCGGGGGTAAAGGGGAAAAGGCCAAAATTACATAAAATTAAGAAAGGTCCGACGGACTACGGTAAAAGCGTAAAAACATGTTCCGACCCCAAACTTATAAATTGAAAAATCAAAGATTAAAATAAATCCTTTTTTGACAAAATTCGAATTGTTTTTGTTTGAAGATGTTATACCACACCCAACCAAAATTGCATTTAAAACCAACCCACTTCTAGAGATGATTTGGGTCGAGAAACATCAAAGATAACCTTCAATTTATCAGATTTGCGTTTAAAACGGTTTTTGAACTGGTTATCGTTCAATTTGTGCAAATTTCATAGAGGGAACCCTTTTACTTTTCTAAAAATAAGCTATTTTCTAAAATTTTCAACCGCTTCAAACTTAATTTTTGTTTTATATTCACAAATCGTAATCAATTTTCATCATTAACCTTTTCCTTCAGATTTAGAAATAAATATTGTACATAAATTTTTACTAATAGGTTTTGGTCCCTCCAGCCTGTAGTTTTGCAAAAATCGGAGTTGTTCAAAGGCCGTTTTAAAGACAAATTGAATCACCTCTAAAGAGTTTTATTTATTTTTTGCTAATGTACTAAATTTTAGCGTTGAGCCCCATTTTTAATAAGCCATTCATCGGCCGGGGTCATCAAAAACTCAAACGTCAAAGTAATTTGAGCTTTTCGAAGAAAAAAAAACATTTCGAGGCCATTAAAAGACGCACTTCCGCGCGCGCCGATTGCTTTTGATGCCATCGCATTTTGGGGATTAATTACAATTTGTTTAAAACAAAATTAACATTTTATTTGAATGGTTTTTTTGCGAATTAATGAAGTATTTATTTCTTGGAATAATTTCTTCGAATTGTTCCAAAAAGACACAAGAATAAATTTGCATATTAAAAAATTCGGCAAAAAATGGGCATTTAATTAATTATAGTGTAATTAAGAAGCAGATTTTAGTTGTAAAATAAATTAGAAAAATATTAACTAAAATACACATTTTTCGATTTGCAAATTTTATTAAAATTTTTATTCGATAAAAATATTAAAAATTAATCGAAATCTAATACATCCGAGACTTGTCGAGATTCGAGACCGACTTTTCGAGCATCACTACTTCATAAAACAAATCATTGCGTAAAATTTAATTTTATATTTTTAAATAAATTATTTAAATTTTTGGGTGGGCGGCCGCAGCATTTTTGCTAAATTCCATTATGAGGTCAATTGCAATAAAATGTACGCATAAAATAACCGAAAAAATATATATAATTTAAGAAACATTGGCTTTGCAAAAATTTGGCCATCGCACGGCGGGGCGGCGGCTGCCCAAATGAAAACGAAAAATCCAAATTTGGAAACGCCCAAAATTACAAACTTTAAAGTTTAAACTGACTTTGCACTATCGGCACCATTTTACACCCCCAAATTATTCGCCCGCTATTTATAGAATTTGTAACGATAAAACCGGTAATTACCGTTACCGGGTTATTCCGGAATTTTCCCGGTCTTGACCAAAACCCGGGATTTTTTGAAAATAACCTTATTTTCAAACCCCCCGGAAATGATAAATTTGAGAATTTCGCTTTACTCTAATAATAATTTTATGTTACATTATGTTAATGGGACCAAAATACAATTTTCAAAATCTTTATCGGCATTTTAGCAATTTTATTTATGGACTTTTGGGCCTAATTTTAGATTACCAAAAATGAGCAGTTGTTTGTCTGGCGTTTTGATTAAATATTGGGTGGACAAAATTGGCTTTTTATGTGAATGAATGGTACTTTGCGACAAATCCATGCCCTTTTATGTGCGTGTGCCGCCGTTGCATTGTGGTCGGGCACATTTAAATTGAAACGAAAGTTTCCATTAATTATTTATAAAATTGCAAAACTTTTTGGCACAATGTGTGGCGCCAAGACATTGGCAAAAAAAAGAAAGGTGCTCAAATGAATGCTAACAAAAATGTTGCAACAAAAAAGCCATGTGCAAATGTGCAATCAGCCATTCTCCAAAATAAAAATTTAAATTTTGATGAAAGCGCCGAATGGCAAATGTTAGCGCCACAATTGATCAGCCTTCGTCAACAGCCTTTTTTGCCTTTTTTTTTTTGCACACATAGCCTCCAATTTTGGCCAAATCACAGCCAAAGTCGGCCCAACGGATGCCCTGCAGCAATATTTTGGCCAATTTTTAAATTAAAAAACTGACAAAGCAAAAATCATCGTGATCACTTCTTTCCTGTAGTCACTCAGTCTTTGCTGAGAGGCCAATTTCAAACAAAGACCGTGCCATTTTCTACTTTGAACTGAAATTTGTAAGGAGCGTGAAGCATAGCGGTAATTAATAAATATTATAAAATGGTTGTGACTAATAATATAAATATTTATAAATTGATCTTTTGGTGTCAAAACTCCTTTTGAATATTATTTAGACAAAGTCTTTTCTTTGGACTCGCGCCAAGGCAAATGCCGGTGAACGATTGCGTCGGATACCACAAAGGCTATTACGCATACAGCAGCTGGGGCAATTTTTGGGGCCACGAATTTGAGGGATATGAATATGAGTTCGTCGATGGAAAGCCGGAGTTTGGGCCGGCGACGTCGTCGGCTGCGGCCTCAATTTGCATGGGCGGGAAAGAATATTGTCTGGTATTTTTTCCAATCCAGGTCCAGAAATTTAAATGTCACGCTCTCTACTGAATTTGTTCAGATTAAGCATTTAAATTTTTTCAATTTTCGGTTCTCGAGCCGAGAAATTTCTCGTTTTTGGGTCTCGACCTCGGTGTCGAGTATCGGGATTATTTCTCGGCTGAGTCTCGAATTTAAGTGTAATTTCTCGGTATCGATTCTCGGTAAATTTCAAGGCTCGAACTGCTCTACATTTGAAGAAAAAATGGATTAGGAGCTTTACCCCCCCCCCCTAATTGCACTCCTTGCTTGATCCATGTGCAACAAATTTGTGTGCGTTTTTTTATTTTTAGGCAAAAAAATAAAAGAAAAAAAAGTTTCAGTTAATCGCGCAATATGTATAAAAACATCATCACATCCACATCAACACAGAATGTTCCCCTTAGGATGATTGCTCCAATCCTCCCATTCCTCCACGAAGAGTGCCTTCTTCAATGGCTTCAACTCCCTGTTTAGTGATAAAAATCAAAAAATCTTTAAAAAAAACAAAATGATATTTAAGTGAATGCCCGAGCATTTTTTGAGTGTAGCCGCCCAAAATATGTAGCGCCAAACATTGGACCTGTAAATTTTCCGTAGCACCGTCTTCACATTGCCCAGTTGGCGCTCCTTTGCGCTGATCGCGTGCACGGAGCGGAAACGGATTGGATAATAAGGCCTCTGCAACAAACAAAAAATAATGAAAAATTGGAGAAATAAATAAATTAAAAGTGCGAAGACACCATGTCCAGTCCCTCCTCCTTTCCCTTGGCCACAGTCAAACGCATGGGCCATCGCCCGTCACGGCCCTCGCCCAACAAAAACTCGCACAACTCCTGCGCTTTCTACAAAATGGGAAGGCATTTAATATGCAAATTAATGTGATCAATTAGCATTTCACACTCGGCCAACCTTATTATGAATTATAAGAATATTTGGGGACTACTAATTATACGAATTTTTAAGATTAATTTATTCATTGACAGAAATTGCCTGTTCGCCGTCCTCCACGTCCACCTTGTTTAACAGCAAAACAACCGGCTTTTTGATGAGAGACCTGTCGTACTGTTCCATCTCTTTATTAAGCAGCGCCATCATTTCGAGTGCCGACCTGATTTGTGAGTGCAATCATTACAAAAACACAACCAATATTAAACTGGAATCAGAAATTCAATCAGTGAAAAAACACAACCAATATAAAAATCAGAAATTAGAAATGCACTCACACAAAAACACATTACCAAATTACAAAAAAAAACACAATGAGGAAATCAGAAATGCAATCATTAGGAAACACAAACCAATATTAAAAAACCCAATATAAAAAATCAAAAAAGCAAATTAAAAAATAGAAATCAGAAAAGCACAAACACAAACCAATATAAAAAATCAGAAAAGCACAAACACAAACCAATATAAAAAATCAGAAAAGCTTAAACACAAACCAATATAAAAATCAGAAAAGCAAATTAAAAAATAGAAATCAGAAAAGCACAAACACAAACCAATATAAAAAATCAAAAAAGCACAAACACAAACCAATATAAAAAATCAGAAAAGCACAAACACAAAGCAATATAAAAAATCAGAAAAGCTTAAACACAAACCAATATAAAAATCAGAAATTAGAAATGCACTCACACAAAAACACATTACCAAAATTACAAAAAAAAAAAACACACTGATGGAAATCAGAAAAGAACACATTACCAACATTGCAAAAAAACACAATGATGGAAATAAGAAAAGCACTCATAACAAAAACACAACCACACAATGATGGAATCAGAAATGCAACCATTAGGAAACCATTAGGAAAACACAAACCCAATATTAAAAAAACACAATGATAAAAATGGAAAAGCAAATTAAAACAGAATGATGAAAATCAGAAAAGCAAATTAAAAAAACACACTGAATGGAAATCATAAAAGCACAAACACAAATCAATATAAAAACACACACAATGATGGAAATCAGAAAAGCACAAACACAAACCAATATAAAAACAGAAAGGCTTAAACACAAACCAATATAAAAAACACACAATGCAGAAAGCACAAATTAAAAAAAACCCATTACCAAAATTACAAAAAAAAAAAAACACACTGATGGAAATCAGAAAAGAACACATTACCAACATTGCAAAAAAACACAATGATGGAAATAAGAAAAGCACTCATAACAAAAACACAACCACACAATGATGGAATCAGAAATGCAACCATTAGGAAACCATTAGGAAAACACAAACCCAATATTAAAAAAACACAATGATAAAAATGGAAAAGCAAATTAAAACAGAATGATGAAAATCAGAAAAGCAAATTAAAAAAACACACTGAATGGAAATCATAAAAGCACAAACACAAATCAATATAAAAACACACACAATGATGGAAATCAGAAAAGCACAAACACAAACCAATATAAAAACAGAAAGGCTTAAACACAAACCAATATAAAAAACACACAATGCAGAAAGCACAAATTAAAAAAAACCCATTACCAAAATTACAAAAAAAAAAAAACACACTGATGGAAATCAGAAAAGAACACATTACCAACATTGCAAAAAAACACAATGATGGAAATAAGAAAAGCACTCATAACAAAAACACAACCACACAATGATGGAATCAGAAATGCAACCATTAGGAAACCATTAGGAAAACACAAACCCAATATTAAAAAAACACAATGATAAAAATGGAAAAGCAAATTAAAACAGAATGATGAAAATCAGAAAAGCAAATTAAAAAAACACACTGAATGGAAATCATAAAAGCACAAACACAAATCAATATAAAAACACACACAATGATGGAAATCAGAAAAGCACAAACACAAACCAATATAAAAACAGAAAGGCTTAAACACAAACCAATATAAAAAACACACAATGCAGAAAGCACAAATTTAAAAAAACCCATTACCAAAATTACAAAAAAAAAAAACACACTGATGGAAATCAGAAAAGAACACATTACCAACATTGCAAAAAAACACAATGATGGAAATAAGAAAAGCACTCATAACAAAAACACAACCACACAATGATGGAATCAGAAATGCAACCATTAGGAAACCATTAGGAAAACACAAACCCAATATTAAAAAAACACAATGATAAAAATGGAAAAGCAAATTAAAACAGAATGATGAAAATCAGAAAAGCAAATTAAAAAAACACACTGAATGGAAATCATAAAAGCACAAACACAAATCAATATAAAAACACACACAATGATGGAAATCAGAAAAGCACAAACACAAACCAATATAAAAACAGAAAGGCTTAAACACAAACCAATATAAAAAACACACAATGCAGAAAGCACAAATTAAAAAAAACCCATTACCAAAATTACAAAAAAAAAAAACACACTGATGGAAATCAGAAAAGAACACATTACCAACATTGCAAAAAAACACAATGATGGAAATAAGAAAAGCACTCATAACAAAAACACAACCACACAATGATGGAATCAGAAATGCAACCATTAGGAAACCATTAGGAAAACACAAACCCAATATTAAAAAAACACAATGATAAAAATGGAAAAGCAAATTAAAAAATAGAAATCAGAAAAGCACAAACACAAACCAATATAAAAAATCAGAAAAGCACAAACACAAACCAATATAAAAAATCAGAAAAGCACAAACACAAACCAATATAAAAAATCAGAAAAGCTTAAACACAAACCAATATAAAAATCAGAAAAGCAAATTAAAAAATAGAAATCAGAAAAGCACAAACACAAACCAATATAAAAAATCAGAAAAGCTTAAACACAAACCAATATAAAAATCAGAAAAGCAAATTAAAAAACACACTAATGGGAACCAAAAATGCAATTCAATATTAAAAAATGGAATTAGGAAACGCATGTAAATTTTTTTGATCTCAACGAAACGAAGCGAAAAAATTCTTTAGGACAAAAACACAAAAGCGAACCCCAAAAACCGACGAAACGAAATTTTGTTTACCCCTGCCTCGGAACATAAACCACAAAATTCAAAAACAAACTGCTAAACCGACCGATGTGGCTCATTGGGGCCCAGCTGGAAGCCGTGCACGTCCACAATCATGACGATGATGTCACTGTATTCCAGGTGCTTCAGACAATCGAAGGCGTTGTACCTGATGAGAAATTAAGCCTATACAAAATATTGTAAGCCCAAAAATTTTAAATAAATTATTGATCAAAAATAAAAAATTTTGAGTTCCAAATATAGTAAGAACATTTTTTGAGAACTGTGATCAAGACTCACTTTCACCAATTTTGTGAAAATATCCGAATTTTTTTTGCCATAGTCCGGACCCAAAACTGTCCATCACATCCCTGCCAGAGATGTAGTCAGAGAAGCGGAGGATAGTAAATATTTATTTTTCCGCATAAAATGTGAGTTGTTTAATCATTCCTCTCCACCGACAATTGTTCTCAACAATTTGGGGTTGGAATTGGTCCCTGGATTTTTGAAAATTTGCCGATTTTCAAAAACGCAATTTTTTTATGTTAAAAGATTTGGTACAAAATTACGAATTACCCTAAAAACCAGTAACCCAGGAGTCGGATAAAAATGAGCAAATATTGTTACATTTTGGACCTTTTTTAAGCGAAAATTTAAAAAGGAATGCGAAAAATGCAGCCTGTAATTTTCTCTGTCTCTCTCCACCTGTTCCGAGACGCCCCCTCCACAATGCCCGGCAAATCGGCGATTGACAGCGTGAAGGGCATTCCCACCAAATGCTTCTCCTCCTCCTCTTCCCACTTTTCCCGGTTCGCCGCCGACAACTCTTGCGATGGCTCACAGACGGCCTTCAAATGAGAATGCTTTAACACACTGATGAGCATAAAATTTCACACATATTTAAAACAAATCTCTTATAATTAAAAACCCATTTTTTGTTGGGCAAAAACAAATATATGACCAGACGGACGAAACAATTGAATTTAAAGACCGGGCCGCCGTGGCACGGCATTCAGACTCGACAAATTTTTTTTATTCGGAATGCCGGACCACATAGACACCACCTGAAACCGGAAACCGATGACATCCCTAAACCACCGCATACCTGTTTTATCGTTGGAATCAAATTTTGAGTACAGTCAAAACTCAAAAAAAAAACTCTCAAAATCTTTCCTATTTTTTAACTAAAAAAATCAAAATTGTTCAAAAAAAAAAAATTCACTGCTTTTTCCTCCATTGTCACGGCCCCGCCGCCGGTGTCTTCGGTATCATTTTCATCAGCGGCAGTCGTGCGCCGCTTGTCGCCGTACTTGATGTAGCACAACTGGGGCAATGTGGTAGTGAACGGATAGGCAGCAATGTTGACATGCTTGTTGGGCACCAGCGCTTGCATCAGCGTGGATTTGCCCGCATTTGGGAAGCCGATGAGGCCCACGTTCGGGTTCAGCTTCAGATTGACCGTCATCGAGAACGCCTCGCCCTTCTCGGCTCTGCAAAAAAAAAAAAAAAATATGGAGCAAAGAAAAGACCCATTTGTTTTGTCATGGATTTAAAAACTTCATTTCCTTTTGTTAAACTATATATACAAAGAATTAAAAAATTCCCGCCCCTCCCCGACCACAAAATTTGAGTTACAATTTCAGATGGGTAACAATCGGCCCCGCCGGGGCTTGTTGTGGTCCAAGTAAAAAAATATGAAAAAAAACAATTTTTTCTGGGGTAGGGTTCGTCCGTCAAAAAAAAATTGAACAAGCCCGCGTAGTCAAAACAAACATCGGCTTTCGGAGAGGGGGGGGGGCAAGCCAAAAAAGTCGATTTTTTGGGGGGGCATTTTCCGTTTTTTTTTTGCATTTTTTTAAAGAAATGTTACCGGGAAAAAAAATTTTTCTCCAAAAAAATCAATTTTAAGGGTCAAATTTTTGTACCCGAGACCAGGAAGCCGTATAATCTCAAGCTTTGGATTTGTTGAAGGAGACCGACGGCCGATAAGCGCCGCCAGGAAAATTTTTGTTTTTTCTTGAAGATTTAAAGATTTGGAAAAGTTTTTGAAGCAAAAACTAAACTGCCTTAAAAAGCATCTGATGATTAAACCAAATAGGAATTAGGGGTTTTAGTTATTCATTTAGGAAGCGCTTTAAATCATCCTATTACCTAATCGATAAAATAAAATAAACTAAATAGTTTGGTTTAAAAAACTGGTCCAAAAGCAGGCCCGTAGACCCCCCCCCCCGAAATGTTTTTTTGGAAAAAAACCATAAGAAGGCAAGGGCGTACCCAGGAATTTTTTCAGGGGGGGGGGGCTGGTTAAAAAAATTCGATTCGTAGGGGGTGCATTTTTTTGCTTTTATTGCATTATTGTTAAGCAACTTTTCAAAAAAAATTGGATTTTAGGGATGCATTTTTAGTTTTTATTGCATCTTTCTTAAACACTTTTGCTGGTCGGCAGATTTTATTTTTTTTTATTTTTGTTTAAAAAATCGCCCCAAAATTCGATATTTGCCGATTTTCAAAAATACGTGTTTTTTTTTTTTGAGAATTCTGCTTTACTTCTGGTAGGGGTGGGTCGGCGGTGCCGAAAGGCGCCGCCGAAAAAAAAATCATTTGAATTTTGGACTGAATTTGTTAGCGATTTTAAACCAAAATTTGAAAAGTATATTATTTTTTGAACCTTTTTAAGAACGACAAGGTCCGGCGGTGCCGACAGGCGCCGCCGAGAAAAATTTTTTGAGGAATTTGTTAAGAAAATTGGCCCAAAAGTGATTATTTACTTTTAAGCACGTTTTCTAACAAAAAATTAAAAGATTTACCAAATAAAAACTTTTTTTTCGAAAAATTGCTTATGAAAAATGCAACCCCAATCGACTTTCTCTGGCTTGGCCTCACACCCCAAATTTTTTTTTTTGGTTACGGCCCTGTCCAAAAGTTATGAATTTTGTAAAACAAAAGGAACTTGAAATTGTTGTTTGCGCATCCGCCCATGCCGCCCTGGGCAACCAAATAAAGCTGTTTCAGTCTTGAACATCTGGCCAACAGCACGTTGTTTTCGGCCACAATTTCGACACCAAGCGGCACGTTAAAAACCTAAAAAAAAAATTGAAAAAAATGAACAAATAAAACACCACCACCGACGAATTTTACATGGACCCAAAAATTTTTTTGGTCTGAAACAGAGTTGGGAGAATTTTCTTATCAAACTTTTTTTTTTAATTTTTGTTTTTTATATGAAAAACAGCCAATTTTGTTTCCCAAGATTTTTTGAGAATCTATTCAGACTAGAGTAGCCGGGAACGGGATTTTTGGGAAAAACCGGGAACGGGATTGAGAAAATTAAAAAATCTGGATTTTATAGAGGAGTAAATTAATCAAATCCCGGTCAAAAACCGGGACTTCGTTTTTATTGCATCTTACTTAAGAAATTTTGGGGAAAAGCGCTAGAAATATGAATTTCTACAAAAATTTTCGGAAAAATGACTAAAAATTAGTTTTTTCATAAAAAATGGCTAAAATATTGATTTATTATGAAAAAATGGCAAAATATTGATTTAGGTATTCTCAAAAAAGCCAAAATATTGATTTATATTGACTAAAAAGTCGCTCTAATTGTAAAATTTTTCGAAATGAATGCTATTTCTGGTCTTCTCTCATGATTCCCTATTCTACAAAACAAAACAAAAAAGGTTAAAACCTGAAAATCCACTCTCTATACATCAAACCAATCGTTTTTAAGAAAGCGCGATTTTGACCAATTTTGGCATTTTTTAAAAAGAATTTTTGTGCCAACTTTGGAACCAATTTTGGCATTTAAAACAACAACAAAAAAATGTTTCCCCCAATTTTCTGCGGCTTTGGCCGCCCGCTGCCTAACCCGGTCCTTGCCGTGTTGTCCAGACAGTTTGGTCTGTTTGGCGTGCTGTCCGTCTTCCGCCATAAGTTCCACAACGTCCCCCTCATTAGTCGAATAGGTGTCACAGAAAGCGTCGAAGCTCAGCTTTTCAATCGGTCGGGCGTACACAAAGCCTCCAGAACCGCCAATTCCGTTGTACCTTTTGCGGGAGAAAAAAAAAGGAAAATTAATTAATAATAAAAATCTAATTTTTTTGTTTTTAAGATTAAAAAAGTGTTTTATTTTTTATTTTATTTAAAATTTATTTAAAAACTAAGAAAAAGTTTGTTGGGACCGAAACAGGTTTATTGGTCCGCCCCCCAAACGAAAAGTTGCCAAATTTTTGTTACATATAGTATTTTGACCAATTTCCCTTCGAAATAAATCGCAAATTATTAAAAATTTGAGCCAAAACCAAAAAAAAAATTCACACTTGGGCAAACCATTGCCACCGGCGCCGGCGCGCACCAACATTTGTATGCAATCGTTGGTCACAATTGTGGAGTCACCACGGCCTTCGATGTGCTTCTTCTTGTTTTTGTTGTTGTATTTTTTCTTTTTTGCATTGATCCCTTGCCCAGCCGCAGCGTTTGTCGATGCCACCGCCCTCGCCGCCCCGCGTTTAGCCAGAACAAAAGAGGCGTTTAAAAATGTGCGCGACAAATAATACATTGGTGACAAATATTTTTTGGGCAAAAAAAAGTTGAAAAAAATATGAAAATTCAAATCTAAAATCGATTGGTCAACCAAATAAGGCACAAAAATGGATGTACGACAAATTGCGTTTAAAAAAACAAAAACAAAACCAAAAGACAATAAAAATAATATAATTACCTAATTCATCGAAAATTGCATTAGGTAAATCATTTCCATGGCCATGGCGAAAGACCATCGACGGCAAAAAAAGAAAAAGAAAGCGATTTAATTCATTTGTTCAAATCATAACGCCAAAATAATTTAAAAAAATTAACAGACAAACTCCAATGACGCGGCAGACAGAGTGATGTTAGACACTATATCTCCGCCATTGAATTTTCTTTCGGGTTTCAAGACCTTGTAACACAAGCTAACGCTTATATTTCGTGACCAAATTTTGCAGACGAACATCTAGTACTCCCTTCTTACCCCTACCAAAATTTGGCGGAGTTTGGTGAATTTTGAAAAAATGGGGAGTTAAAGAATTTAAACGTTTTTCACTATAACTCGAGAATAAACATATCAAATTCAAAACGGCTTTATTAATGGATGAATTATTTTGTTTTCAATGGATAGTGAAAGTTTAAGGAAGGATCTGATAGAGCAAACAAAAGTTTTATAGGTGTGAAGTGCGGGATGGTCAAAAATTACTAAAAAAGGTGAATGAGAACGCCAAATGAAGAGAACATGTTAGAGATAAAAAGGAAAAGCGAAATAATTTAAATTTTGACTTATTAGAAAGTCTGGGATTTTCAGATTCAAAATATTTTGTTCTGATCACTAGTCCCTGATCATCATTTGACCCCAACAATTGTTGACGCTTCATCTTCAGCGCTTTTTGGGGAAGTTCGGCGGCATTTTTGCTCGCATTGCTGAGAAGCGGCTTAAGCAGAAGCAGGCAACCAAAGAATGCAAAGTTTCGCATTTTATTTGCTCAATTACCGAGCAAAAGCCGAAAAAGTGATCCTTGGATTTTTCAGCTAACAAAAATTTACGGTTTTGAATTCCGGGATTCTTGAATGGTACATAAATTCTCTTAAAATTTTTATTATTATTCTAGAGTTTCGGCAAATTAACAATTGGCACCGGTGTTGAGCTTATCGAAACGTTCAATAATATTATTTATTCTTCAGATTTACGTATTTATTTTTTTGGATTTAATCGGATTATTTGTGCATTCTCATAAAATAATATTTATACAATTTATTTAAATTATATTTTATTCATTGATTTTGCCATCTTTTGAGTCAACATTTTGCTGGGCGCAAATAAAACATTCAAATTTATGAGTAAAATTATGGGAAAATTGCCCCCACTCATTGACTGGACGCCGTCCGTCCGTCCGTTTATTCTCTCATTTTGTCCCTCAAATTATGAAAATGTTTTGGGTATAACCACAACATTGGAGAAGAAAAAGGAGTCGACGGCGGTGAGGAGGCGCAAACAAAATCCGACAAATTGAAGCAGGTCGGCTTGTTGATCCAGAAAATATAATGAATCCCTCCTCTATTTTTTATATAATTAACTTAATTAAATTATTTGTGCAAATGCCATAAATTATTCATTAAATTGAGCAGCATTAAACTCGGAAATATAAAAATGAGTGTACGCACCGGACTCCGTGCAGATTTTTTTTTGAGCAGTTCCGGTGGGATTTTTTGGCATTTATCCAGTAAACTTCTACAAAGGATTTGTGCAGCATTTACTTCTAACATATTTGGAAGTTTTTCGTGTATATCTATTCGAGTTTTGGCTCTATTAAACAACCCAAAGTATTCTTAAACGTTCAGAAGAATGCCGCGGCACTCCAACAAGCGGACGCCGTTGCGTTGAAACGTCCGTTTGATGCGCACAAAGTTTTGCAGCAAACGCTGTTGAAGTTGGAGGAGTATCAGAACGAACAGCAACAGAACCAAAAGGAGATTTGTGTCCAAATTGGCGAATTGAAGAAATTGGTTGGCCCCGGCGCCGGCACATTTTGTTTAGCGACGGAATTGATCACTCAGGTCGATTCAATTATGATCAATTTAATTTGTGTTGTAAAGACTTGCATTCTTTTGGTTAATGTCTGAATTTTAAATTTTAGATTTCTCTTTTTATTTTATTTAGTTTTAAAATGGGCGGCAAACTTAGCCAAAATCATTATTAAAATAATATTATTTTTAATGAAAGTTTGTTCAAAAGGCTGCGCGAGCGAATGTTGTCGCCTCGGGGGAGGAACATCGGAAGCTGCTGACAGAGGTCGAAGCTTTGCGTGCCCAAATGGCTCAAGTGAAGGGACTGCACAAAATGCAGGAACAGCGCGAGGCACAAATGCTTTTGAGAATGGACAAGTTGCGCGGGGCGTTCAACAGCATGTTTCTTGGTAAGGCAATTTGGTAAAATTCTCTAAAAATTTAGTGATTTAAAGAAACATCGGGATCGGGATTAGCCGGAAACCCTGAGATCGGGATTAACACCGGGATCAGGCTTTTGAGATCACTCCCGATCCTCGATTTTTCATAAATTAAAGAAAACTCGGGATCGACTACTGGCTAATCCTTCCGAATCTCGCTCTACCCTGCATAAAGCCGTGACGGCAATCAATACTCTTTTTCTTTTTCCTGATTAAATATTTTGATAAATATATTTAAATTTTATTTTTTAAATACTTTTTTTAGTGCTAACCCCCCAAAATCGATGGGATGTGGCCGCACGTGCCAAAGTGTTTACGCTGGTTGAACCCGAACGATTGATTGCCAAATGTTGCGGGGAAGAACATTCTGATGACTTTCATCCCGGTGGTCGCTCTGTCTTTGCTGAGATGCCAATTCCAAACAAAGACCGTGGCATTTTCTACTTTGAACTGGAAGTTGGAGCGAAACAGCGTGAAGATGACCGGTAATTACATAAATATTCATTAAAATGTTTGTTTTTCTTTTGGCGGGGGCTCCAACACACTGCCCCACCCTCAGAAAAAAAAGGCGATAATCTCTTACCAATTTGAGTAGGGTTGGTCCCCGACCCCTCGGGGGCGGGAAAGTAGGGGGTCGGGGAGGCCGGGGTTGGCAATGTCGGGGGTCGGGGACGAGCAAATTGTCGGGGGCCGGGGTTGGCAATGTCGGGGGTCGGGGATGAGCAAATTGTCGAGAGTCGGGGTTGGCAATGTCGGGGGTCGGGGACGAGCAAATTGTCGGGGGCCGGGGGTTGGCAATGTCGGGGGTCGGGGACGAGCAAATTGTCGGGAGTCGGGGTTGGCAATGTCGGGGGTCGGGGATGAGCAAATTGTCGAGAGTCGGGGTTGGCAATGTCGGGGGTCGGGGACGAGCAAATTGTCGGGGGCCGGGGTTGGCAATGTCGGGGGTCGGGGATGAGCAAATTGTCGAGAGTCGGGGTTGGCAATGTCGGGGGTCGGGGACGAGCAAATTGTCGGGGGCCGGGGTTGGCAATGTCGGGGACGAGCAAATTGTCGGGAGTTGGGGTTGGCCATGTCGGGGGTCGGGGACGAGCAAATTGTCGCGAGTCGGGGTTGGCCATGTCGGGGGTCGGGGATGAGCAAATTGTCGGGGGCCGGGGTTGGCAATGTCGGGGGTCGGGGACGAGCAAATTGTCGGGGGCCGGGGTTGGCAATGTCGGGGGTCGGGGATGAGCAAATTGTCGAGAGTCGGGGTTGGCAATGTCGGGGGTCGGGGACGAGCAAATTGTCGGGGGCCGGGGGTTGGCAATGTCGGGGGTCGGGGACGAGCAAATTGTCGGGGGCCGGGGTTGGCAATGTCGGGGGTCGGGGATGAGCAAATTGTCGAGAGTCGGGGTTGGCAATGTCGGGGGTCGGGGACGAGCAAATTGTCGGGGGCCGGGGGTTGGCAATGTCGGGGGTCGGGGACGAGCAAATTGTCGGGAGTCGGGGTTGGCAATGTCGGGGGTCGGGGATGAGCAAATTGTCGAGAGTCGGGGTTGGCAATGTCGGGGGTCGGGGACGAGCAAATTGTCGGGGGCCGGGGTTGGCAATGTCGGGGGTCGGGGATGAGCAAATTGTCGAGAGTCGGGGTTGGCAATGTCGGGGGTCGGGGACGAGCAAATTGTCGGGGGCCGGGGTTGGCAATGTCGGGGACGAGCAAATTGTCGGGAGTTGGGGTTGGCCATGTCGGGGGTCGGGGACGAGCAAATTGTCGCGAGTCGGGGTTGGCCATGTCGGGGGTCGGGGTTGGCAATGTCGGGGGTCGGGGACGAGCAAATTGTCGGGGGCCGGGGTTGGCAATGTCGGGGGTCGGGGATGAGCAAATTGTCGAGAGTCGGGGTTGGCAATGTCGGGGGTCGGGGACGAGCAAATTGTCGGGGGCCGGGGTTGGCAATGTCGGGGGTCGGGGATGAGCAAATTGTCGAGAGTCGGGGTTGGCAATGTCGGGGGTCGGGGACGAGCAAATTGTCGGGGGCCGGGGTTGGCAATGTCGGGGACGAGCAAATTGTCGGGAGTTGGGGTTGGCCATGTCGGGGGTCGGGGACGAGCAAATTGTCGCGAGTCGGGGTTGGCCATGTCGGGGGTCGGGGATGAGCAAATTGTCGGGGGCCGGGGTTGGCAATGTCGGGGGTCGGGGACGAGCAAATTGTCGGGGGCCGGGGTTGGCAATGTCGGGGGTCGGGGATGAGCAAATTGTCGAGAGTCGGGGTTGGCAATGTCGGGGGTCGGGGACGAGCAAATTGTCGGGGGCCGGGGGTTGGCAATGTCGGGGGTCGGGGACGAGCAAATTGTCGGGGGCCGGGGTTGGCAATGTCGGGGGTCGGGGATGAGCAAATTGTCGAGAGTCGGGGTTGGCAATGTCGGGGGTCGGGGACGAGCAAATTGTCGGGGGCCGGGGGTTGGCAATGTCGGGGGTCGGGG
The DNA here is from genome assembly GCA_020449905.1 of Globodera pallida. Classification (NCBI taxonomy): domain Eukaryota; kingdom Metazoa; phylum Nematoda; class Chromadorea; order Rhabditida; family Heteroderidae; genus Globodera; species Globodera pallida. The sequence continues at coordinate 6,267,057 of JAIXHY010000001.1, forward strand.
ACGAGCAAATTGTCGGGAGTCGGGGTTGGCAATGTCGGGGGTCGGGGATGAGCAAATTGTCGAGAGTCGGGGTTGGCAATGTCGGGGGTCGGGGACGAGCAAATTGTCGGGGGCCGGGGTTGGCAATGTCGGGGGTCGGGGATGAGCAAATTGTCGAGAGTCGGGGTTGGCAATGTCGGGGGTCGGGGACGAGCAAATTGTCGGGGGCCGGGGTTGGCAATGTCGGGGACGAGCAAATTGTCGGGAGTTGGGGTTGGCCATGTCGGGGGTCGGGGACGAGCAAATTGTCGCGAGTCGGGGTTGGCCATGTCGGGGGTCGGGGTTGGCAATGTCGGGGGTCGGGGACGAGCAAATTGTCGGGGGCCGGGGTTGGCAATGTCGGGGGTCGGGGATGAGCAAATTGTCGAGAGTCGGGGTTGGCAATGTCGGGGGTCGGGGACGAGCAAATTGTCGGGGGCCGGGGGTTGGCAATGTCGGGGGTCGGGGACGAGCAAATTGTCGGGAGTCGGGGTTGGCAATGTCGGGGGTCGGGGATGAGCAAATTGTCGAGAGTCGGGGTTGGCAATGTCGGGGGTCGGGGACGAGCAAATTGTCGGGGGCCGGGGTTGGCAATGTCGGGGGTCGGGGATGAGCAAATTGTCGAGAGTCGGGGTTGGCAATGTCGGGGGTCGGGGATGAGCAAATTGTCGAGAGTCGGGGTTGGCAATGTCGGGGGTCGGGGACGAGCAAATTGTCGGGGGCCGGGGTTGGCAATGTCGGGGACGAGCAAATTGTCGGGAGTTGGGGTTGGCCATGTCGGGGGTCGGGGACGAGCAAATTGTCGGGGGCCGGGGTTGGCAATGTCGGGGGTCGGGGACGAGCAAATTGTCGGGGGCCGGGGTTGGCAATGTCGGGGGTCGGGGATGAGCAAATTGTCGAGAGTCGGGGTTGGCAATGTCGGGGGTCGGGGACGAGCAAATTGTCGGGGGCCGGGGTTGGCAATGTCGGGGGTCGGGGATGAGCAAATTGTCGAGAGTCGGGGTTGGCAATGTCGGGGGTCGGGGATGAGCAAATTGTCGAGAGTCGGGGTTGGCAATGTCGGGGGTCGGGGACGAGCAAATTGTCGGGGGCCGGGGTTGGCAATGTCGGGGGTCGGAGACGAGCAAATTGTCGGGGGCCGGGGTTGGCAATGTCGGGGGTCGGGGATGAGCAAATTGTCGGGAGTCGGGGTTGGCCATGTCGGGGGTCGGGGACGGCCCCCTTTTTGGGCTCGGGGTCTGGGGTCGGAGACCGACCCTAAATTTGAGTGTGCACTCGACGGCTTACAATTGCAACTTCAATAAATAGTGCTTGGATTTATAAGTTCCGTAAAAGCCCAAAATATACGCTAAAACTTTCAAAAAAACTCTTATAAAATATTATTTAGATGCACTCTTTTCTTTGGACTTGCGCCAAGGCAAATGCCGGTGAACAATTGTGTCGGCTACTACAAAGGCTCTTACGCATACGACAACTGGGGCACTTTTTGGGGTCACCCGGTTGAGATAAGTGAATATGGAGTTAGTGATCTTCCTTCCGTCGTTGGAATGCCGGAGTTTGGTCTCGGCGACGTCGTCGGCTGCGGCGTCAATTTGGCAACACGCCAAATCATTTACACAAAAAATGGAAAAAATCCGCTCTCCTCTACATATCAAATTCAAACCCAGAAATTTAAATGTTAGGCTCTCCACTGAATTTGTTCAGATTATTATTTTTGAAATTAAATTTTATTTGTTTTATTTATTTAATTGTTTTTGCAGACACCGCCAATTTGTTTGTTGACTCTGCCACCGATTTGTTTCCGTGCCTTTCGTCGTTCACTTCTGTCGACAAAATTCAAGCCAACTTTAGACCGAATTTCAAATTCGATATTTTCGATGACATTTAAATTGGAAAAATAATAAGTTTATCATTTTTGTTGTTGTTCAAAATTAAACCGATCAGTTTTATCATTTTATTAAAGAATTTGAAAAAAAATCGAATGAGTCGGGCCTAACTTCTCGCTTAAATTTTCCTGGTTCTGGTCAAAACCCAGGGTTTTTTGGAAAAAACCCAATTTTTAAAAACCGGAAATTTATTGGGCAAAAACTGGGAATTTATAGAACGGAAAACGGGAATTTCCGCGATTTTCTCGATCCTAGTCAAACCCGGGATTTTAGCATGGAAAATTGACGAACCCGGGAATTTTAATTCACTTTAATACTAATTTATGTTGTATTGGGATTAAGCAACACAATTTCTTTGCATTTCCAGGGACGATGGTTGCTGATCACCACCACGATTTGTGCTGTCTGTCTTTGTCTATGATTTTTCATCAAAGGCTCAATTAAGATCAATTTAAGCGGAAGATTTATGAAAAAAAGTATTACAAAATTAAAACTTTCAAAAAAAGGCTTGATGAAAAATCATAAACTAAATCAACGGGTTGACAAAGCAATGAAACAAAGATTCGCGAGAAATGAAGCGCTTTTTATGCATTTTGTCACTATAATGAAAATTACAAATCCATTAATCAATGTTAAAATGGGTCGGGGGGACCTCTTACTTTTTATGGACTCCTCCGACTTTCAACAACAAGAAAATCTGATCATTTAAAAGCTGATCACTTAAAAGCTGATCACTTAAAAGTTGATCACTTAAAAATGTGCCATTTGCAATCATTTGGCCAATTTGGTGCCGCCTTTGTTTGGTGGTATTCCACACTCTGCAGTAAAAGTTTCCACCTCTCTGGTTACGACGCAATTGTCCGCGTCCGCGTCGACACGAATGAGGAAACCTTTCCACAGACAAAAAAGCTTGTCATCTGCGGTGGTTTTACACTGAATTTTGTTTATTTAAATAATTGTTAATTATTTTTAAATGCGCTTACATGACGAACAAACGGCGAAAGTTCAGAAGGGCAAAACTTGTCAACTACTTCTAAAACCATGACGCTGGCAATCATCATCCACCCGTTAAAATCACGCTTCGCGTCCTCTATTTGAATTCCGTCCCGGCCGTCGCGGCATTTGGGCGACTTTTAATAAAAACAATTTTTAAATTGCACAAATATGACAATAAACAAAAAAGTTTAACACATTTAAAAGTGACATTAAATAAGAATTTTGTTTTAAAAGGCACTTTTGTATTTATAATGTTTTTATATTAATGTTTGTAATTTGAAACGTTTTTAAGCCTAGCGGACTAAAATTTACCTTGAATCTGTCGGAACTACAACTACTGATGCCTTCTTTTGTTGCCATGGAGCGCCGTCTGCGAGAACGAGCAAAACATTAAAGAATAAAATCGGAAGAAACATTTTTTTTTTGGCAAAATATTCAATATAATTTTCAATTTTAATTATTGCCTATTTATAAGAAACTATTTACGAGGAGACGACACTACGGGGGGGGGGGGGAAGGAAACAATTCCCTTTTGAAAAGGTTTTATGAGTCAGTCAAAAAGCATTTTTTGTTATATGCGAACAAATGATTTATTAATTAATAAAAAGGGAATTGAATGAAAGGAATTGGAGAATAATAAAATGGAATTAAATTGGAATCCATTTCATTGTCATGACTTTTTATATTTCAAGGTAAAATTAGATTTTAATTTTATTATTATATTCCGGTGAAATTGAATCAAGGAGTATTGTTTGGAATAACAAATTTAATCGTTTATAATAATATTGTTGTGTTATTAAACCACGTCTAAACAAAAAGATGAGATAGGGTCGGTAAATAGAATAAAGAGATAAAAGTTATGGATTATTTGAAAACATTCACATTTTTCTGATTTTTTTAAAATTTTTAGCCGCATTTAGGAATTTAGAACCGGAACCGCTTTGGAACCGATTCCCGGAACCGGTTCATGAAAATCCGGAACCCTTTTTGGAACCGGTTCCCGGAATCGCGGCAATCGGAACCGATTCCGGAACCGCGACATTTTTGGATGTTTGACCTAAATTTGTAAAGAAATTTGGGTACTTTTCGGTTTTAGGCCTACACCTCAAAATTTTAAAAAGGCAACAAAAGGGCGCTGGGATCATATATGGGGTTTTAAAGAGTGCTGATCACGAATCTGACAATATTTTTAAGATCTGATAACATCTAAGATTTTGAAAATCTAAAGTTCGTTAGGCTTAGGCCTAAGCCACCCTGGCTTGGGGTTCGTTAGGCTTAGGCCTAAGCCTAACAAAGCCCAAGCGAGGGTGGCTTAGGCCTAAGCCTAACGAACTCGTTAAAAGCAGTTTTGGGTGATTAATGGTTAAAAAAAAATCCTAGATTTTCAGTCTTAGATGTTGTCGGATCTTATAAATATCGTATATCGTGTATATGCCAATCCGTTCACACATTGGCATTGGGCATGTGCCATCCATCATCAGCCAGCCGGTCATGTTTGCACTCGGAAATGTTCAAAAAACTTCAAATTGATTGATTTATCAATAAACTATATATAAATATTTTTTAAAATAAGCATAGTAGTTATTCGGAATTTCCGTAACCCAAAGACAAACTCCTCGGCACTAATGAACTAACAAATTAAATGTTGGTATTTAAAGTCCAAAATGATAAAAGGAAATATTTTGACCAGGCATGCTCTCGGATATCCGAATGTCCGGATATCCGCGGATACGGACGGATAACGGATATGCCCTTTTTTTGACTGGTGAAGAAAAATTTGTTGGTACGATTTTCTTAAATTGATTTTCATGATGAATTTGATTAGGCCCATATGGCCGAGTGGTTAAACTGTCAAATTGGTTTTATTTTGCGTCTAAATTTCTGGCCCCTCTCGCAACATCTTTTATTTTTATTTATTTATACTTTAATTCTTCCTTTTTAGTATTCTTACAACTTTTAAAAAAATTTCAGGCATAAAAATAAAATTTAGATTTTAATCCGACATTCGCCAAAATAAAATTTGATTTTTAAATGTTTAATTATTGGAGAGTTAATTTTGTGAAAGTGCCGAATGGCAAATGTTAGCGTCAGAATTGATCAGCCTTCGTCAACAGCCTTATTCGCCTTCTTTTTGCATACATAGCCTCCAATTTTGGCCAAATCACAGCCAAAGTCGGCCCAACCGATGCCCTGCAGCAATAATTTAGGCAATTTTAAAATTTTAAAAATTCAAAAAAACACACCGAATTTGTCAGCAAAATGAACACACAATCGTTGTTGGACGACTTGACTTCCTGGACTGGCTGATGTTCCGGCGTGTACCAGGGCACTTGGTCGGCAGTTTTGAGCGGGTGCCCGTAGTTAATTCTGGTGCCGTCCGACCATTCGGCACTCAGAATTGTGCCGTTGTCCGCCCGTGCCAGCGTCATGCCAATCCAGTAGCCGTCGTGAACATACGTGTCGCAGCACCACGGCACACCGTCCTGTCGGCACTGTTCGTACGACTTTCGAATGAGCGCTGTTCCGAATTTTAGGGGTGGGAATGAATTTGAAAAAAATCCCGCCGACCCAACAACAAATCTCATTCCGAGACCACACCCGACAACCGGTAACTTTCTGGCCCCCGAAGGGACACCCCAAATATGCTATCCCAAACGGCATTTCCGGACCCACGAGCCTCGGCATTTTTGAAGCCTTACACCAGACTTTCCCGGGCCCCCGAAGGGTCGGCGGGTTTCTCGTCCAGCAATAAAATATAGCACAAAAATTGTAAGAATGCCGAAATAAAATAGTAAAATTCAGAATGAGACATTTGGTTAATTGTGCTTCCGCGTTAAATAATTTAATATTTATTTAATTTTAAATTCATTATACATAGCAAACAATTCGCCGCTTTAATTTTTTGCGCGGACGGCTTCAACAATTGCTAAAACCGACCGTTGACGTGCTGGTTCTCTTTTGGGCCATGGATTGAGGCCAGATTGGCATCCAACGCTTCGCAACGCGTTTTGGCACCCTTTGAGTCGGCAAACCCTTTGCCGTACGACCCGTAAAAAGTGAAAACCTTTGAAAAAAAAAATCTCTAAAATTTAACAATTAATTTTACGGACCTTGTAACAATTTATTCCAAATTTAGACCATTTTTCGTCACAAGAAAACAACGGGTTTGCGAAGGTCCATGGGCCGCCAAATAAGGCGAGAACGATTGGGAGAAAGAATAGAAAATTCATTTTTTGAATATTTTGTTGTATTTTTATTTTAAATGTATTTATTTTAATTTTAAAAAGGCTTTTTATTTGGACGATATGAGACAAATAAAAACATTTAATACATTTTCATTTCCTTTGTATTCAATCGCCGCCAATCATTTCATTTTTTCATTCAATTCATTTGTTTGATTCATCAACGAAAAAACGCTTTTATTAATGGAAAATGTTTGAGAGAATTTAAAATGATTCAAAGCAAAAATAAAATAGGAATTTTTAACAATATTTATTTTGTTTAGGGCTCTGTACAAAAGCATGTTTTAAATAAAATACCCAATCATCATTATAACTTATTAGAAACTATTAACAATTTTTTTTTGGGGGGGGGGGCTTCGGGGCGAAAAAGTCGGGAATCGGGGTCGGCGGTGAACAAGTAGTCTGGGTTGTCGGGGGTGGAACTTAGGGTTCGGACGGGCGCCCGGGTCGGGCGGGCAACGGGCGGGCGCCCGACTAGGAAATATTCGGTCCGGGCTAAAGCCCGGTATTCGCCCGGCAATGCCCGCCCGGACGAAAAACCAAAAAATATTCGCCCGGAAAAGCCCGCCCGGCGCCTTTTAGAAAGCCCGGAAAAAAGCCCGCCCGGCCCCAGACCGATTATCCGAACCCTAGTGGAACTGTCGGGGGTCGGGGAATCATCAAAAAATTGCTGGAGCGGGGTTTGGAGTCAGGGTCAAGCGTCGGCGAAGCTCGGCTCACTGCATGAAGCTCAATTTTTTCGAAGCTCAAAGTTCGAAGCCCAAAATACCCGAAGTTCCGCAAGCTCGAAGTTTTTAAAAATTTTTAACGGAATCGGAAATGGAATTCGGATCCTCCAAAAAAAATTTTGGATTCCAAATTCCGAGCCAAATCCACCGGGGAAACCGGACTCAATCTCGCAAAATTGCTTTGTCCGCCTCTAAATTTGCTCAAAAATTCAGCAATCAATCAATAAAAGTAAAAATAGTGAAATATTTCCATTAGCATATATTTTCCTAAATCTTTTCAAAATTAAACCGAATGAACAATGGGATGGAATGCCTGCCAAATGTAGCAATTAATCAATGGGGAAAATTTTTTCTTTTTTCTTTACGTCATGTGTGGAGGAATAGAGGACGAGTATGTTGATTTGGGCAAAAATATGACTGAAAATAAGAGAATTTTTTTCATATTATACATATTTGATCATTTTAATCCTTTAAGGTAGGTAAGCTGCGTCGAAAGATTTATGCAAACATTGCCTAAGGCGAAATTCGAACTTTTCATTTGTTGACTTGGTTAGACCCCACATATCGATTAGAGCCCGGACTTGAGCTTTGAGCGAGACTCGAGACGAGATTCTCGAAAAAATCTCGGGGTTTCGAAAAATCTCGAGCCGGAACAGTCGAGATTCGAGATTTTTGATGAAAATATAATTTTTTTTTTCAATGGGGGGGGGGATATAGTTCTGACCACATGCGCATTAGTGTTAGGCACGGTACGGTAATACCGCGGTATTTCTCGGTATTACCGCGGTATTTTTACCGAAATACCGTACCGAAGAATTTTTTGGTATTTTTCGGTATCGGTATTATACCGAAATACCGATACCGAATACCGAAAACCCCATTTGCCTAACACTAATGCGCATGGTTATTTTTTTGACTAGTTGTAAAATTGCGTAAATTTTGGCGTTTCGCCTCTGGGCTTGACCCATAGTGGGGTATGAAAGAGGCCGTGAGAATATTGTTAGAATTTTTAAAACACTTTTTCAAAAATACAAGTTTTTGAGAATTTTTATTCACTTTTGGGAGTGAGAGGGGGTTTGGCGGTGCCGATAGGCGCCGCCGAGAAAATTTTGAATTTTTCCAGCCAAAATCTTGAGACGAGATTCTCGTCTCGACCGAGCTCTAGTTAAAATGAACAACATTTTAAAGTTTATTCCCGCGCTACTTTTGGCCGTCCGGTTGGTCAATGCCGGATGTAAGTGTGGCACTCGGCGAAGTCTTCCCGGCAGTTCCGATGATAACGGCATGCCGGATACCGGTAGAACAAAAATTTTTTTTTAATTATTAAAAATGTTTTAGTGTCAGAAATTTCTGAAGCTAATTTAATTTCATTTTTACGATGCTACACAAACTTATGGCCATCGCCCGTGCGTTGATTATTGTCGTCTCTTTGATACTGTAGAAACGTGTATGAACAATACAGCAGTTACCTTATGCCATTTGAATGAGAGTAGACAATGTGTGCCATTCGACAATGGAGGCATCGTCCCGATGGGTGACGCTTTTTCTATGGGAATTCAAATCTTTTTTCTTAAATTTCCGATCAATTTTTGTAATATAAAATTAGTCCATGTCCTTCCTTTCAGTTGGAGACAAATTGTTGTTAAATTCGAAATCTTCTAAAATTATTGGATTTTCTCATTTTAGTATTCAGCAGCATATGCATGGCTTATTTTCGTCGTAACGGAGAATGCTCACTCATTGCTCGCCTATGCGTTTGGACCAACGGCAGATGTGGTCCAGACTCAGAGACAACAAATCAATTAGGCTTGGCCTGATCGGTGGTGTAGCGAATGATCTGATCTGGGCGGTAGATTTGGACTTTTTGTGTTTGATTGGTTTTTAATGATTGTTACAATGCATGTTGTATTGTTCATTTATCGTAAAGTTAACCCTTTTTTCAATTAAACTTTGAATTTATTTAAAAAGTTGCTATGAATTCGAAGAATCGCTGAAGCTCACTATTATAAATAAGAATTTGTTTTGGAATATCATTCAACTCTTCTTCTCGAGCTGATTACGAATCTGCAAAAATTTTGAGTCACTCTCGACTATGAGCAAAGTTATGGCCCTCAAAGTTGCGCAAAAAGGGGGGGGGGGCGGGGAGAGACCCTTGTGGTCATAATTTTTCAAAATTCTAAAATGTCTGAAAATATGTTATTTGATGCACTGATTATGCATTTGTCATATTTAATGGGGTCAAATAACCAAAAAGTTATAACGTTTCAAACGGTGCTAGGTCGTTTCCTAAATTCCGCCACTATGGGCGTTTCCTAAATCCGCCACATACGTTTTATGAAGTGGTTTTAGACATCATAACTTTATTCATGCCGCACTAAATCAGTTAAACCTTATACCATTGGAAAGCTCTAAATGAGTAGAATCTATTTGTAAAACTAAACTAAGCGGCAAATCAAAGTTTAAAAAAGTTATGATCAGAAAACCACGAAAAAGCCCGATTTTTGGCAGTTTTAGCTTATAACTTTATTTACACCGCAATAAATCAGTTAAACCTTATACCATTGGAAAGCTCTATATGAGTAGAAAAAGCATTACAGCAAATTCGAAGTGTTTTGATAAGTTTCAAAAAAGTTATAATGTAAACTTGCCAAAAATCGGGCTTTTTCGTGGTTTTCTGATCATAACTTTTTTAAACTTTGATTTGCCGCTTAGTTTAGTTTTACAAATAGTTTCTACTCATTTAGAGCTTTCCAATGGTATAAGGTTTAACTGATTTAGTGCGGCATGAATAAAGTTATGATATCTAAAACCACTTCATAAAACGTATGTGGCGGATTTAGGAAACGCCAACAATGCCATCAAACGGGAACAAAGTGTTCGGCAAAGAATAGGCGTGCAGTGCTTGGCCCGCCGACAATTCTTCAAAATTCGTTTGGGGTGCCACACATTCAAATTTTAAAAAAAGCTCCCCAAATTTGCAAAACATTGTATATGGGGGTTTTCAAGGGCGCTGATCACGAATCTGACAATATTTTAAGATCTGACAACATCTAAGATTTTAAAATCTATGACCCGAGCCAGGGTGGCTTAGGCCTAAGCCTAACGCGCCTCGAGCAAGGGTGGCTTATTTGTTAGGCCTATGCCTAACGCGCCCGAGCAATGGCGAAGCTCGGCTCACTGCCTGACGCTTAATTTTTTCGAAGCCAAAAATACCCGAAATTCCACAAAGCTCAATTTTGGATTCCGAATTCCGAGTCAAATCCACCGGGGAAACCAGGAATGAGGGGCGGGGGTGGTCCGGCGGTGCCGCAAGCCGAGATTTCTCGGGAATCCACCGGGATTTTCTCGGGAATCTGACGGGATTTTCTCAGGATCCCGACCACTGTTTTTAAAATTGTTCGGGATTTAGCCGGGATCACATCTCAATCCCGCAAAATCGCTTTGTCCGCCTCTAATAGTAAGTTGCTCAAAACAGAAATCATCAATAAACGTAAAATAGTGAAATATTTCCATAACATATTTTGCTAAATCTTTCAAAAGTGAACCGAATGAACAATTGGATGGAATGCCAAATTTAGCTAATTACCTAATCCAATATGTGTAAAGAAAGAACAATGGGGAAAAAGTTTCTTTACGTCATGTGTGGAGGAATAGAGACGTCCGTGTATGTTGATTTGGGCAAAAATATTCCAATTTAAGACTGAAATTGAAGCTTTTTTTTTTCATAATTATATTTGATCATTTGTATCTTTAAGGTAGGTCGGTCAGTGGCAGTCAAAATGGCTCCCAGAAAATGCGTCAGTGACTATTAAAAGTCATGCAAAACATGTTTCTGGACTCCGATTCTCTAACCAGAGATTGGATACGGGCTACGACGCTACGGGGAGACCGTACGGGTTTTCACGGATCCGGTAGCCCGTGCTTTTTTGGGCCAACATGGGGTCACGGGAGTTTAGCCCGTGTAGCAGCCCTTTTGCCTGTGTAGGTCGGGTGCCCGTGACTACTGTAGTGTTCGGCACGAATACAATATTTTGATAAAAAAAAATGTTTCAAAAAAAGCTATATTTTTAAAATGTTTTCGATTTTTTAAAATAAGGCAGCATTTACAACTTTTTGGAATCCTTATTTTTTGGTTAGACAAAATAACCGATTTAAAAAAAATTCCTAACTTTGTCAAATGAATTAGTAATTATTGAACCCTTAACAAATATCGTTAAAATTTTCAAAAAAATTTTGACGCTTCAGTAATCTTTATTATCCAGATCATTTCCAAAAAGTATCGCCGTTAAAATGAACAATATTTTAAAGTTTCTTCCCGCGCTACTTTTGGCCGTCCGGTTGGTCAATGCCGGATGTAAGTGTGGCACTCGGCGAAGTCTTCCCGGCAGTTCCGATGATCACGGCATGCCGGATACCGGTAGAGCAAAAAAATTTTTGTAATTAAATTAAAAAAAAGTTTTACTGTCACTGTCAGTCAAATTTCTGATTAATTTCTCATTCATTTTTACGATATTACGCGAAGTTATGGCGGCCATGTCTCGTGCGTTGAATATTGTGCCACCTTTAACAGTAGAGAAACGTGTGACCATACAGTTTCCTTATGCCGTTTGAATCGTAGGGGAGAATGTGTGCCCGTCAACAATGGAGGCATCGTCCCGATGGGTGACGCGCTTTTTCTATGGGAATTCAAATCTTTTTTTCTTAATTTCCCAGTGAATTTTTTTAATACATATAAAATTGGTTCGTGTCCCTTCAGTTAGAGACAAATTGTTGTTAAATTCGAAATCTTATAAAATTATTGGGTTTTCTCATTTTAGTAAGTAGCGACGTATGCAGAGCTTATACAAATGAATGCCCACTCGACGTTACCCTATGCGTTTGGCACAACAACAGCTGTGGTCCCGAAAATAGAGCAACCAACTTAGGCTTGATCTGATCGGTGTTGTAGCGAATGATCTTGATCTGGGCGGTAGATTTGGACTTTTTGTGTTTGATTGTTTTATAATGATTGTTCCAACGCATGTTGTATTATTCATTTAAAGTAAAACCTTTTTTCAATTAAACTTTGAATTTATTTAAAAAGTGGTAACCCCCTAAGTCGAATCGCCTAGCTCTTTTCTGCTATAGCATCTACAGACATAGTGCTTTCGATGATGCCAAGATTCTTTGATTTGGTCAAAAACCAAAAAGTTATAACGTTTCAAACTGATCACGCCAAAACGATACTGCGCCACTGACCCCGACTGCCCTGGGGGGGGGGGGGGATGGCGGGGAAGTTACAGAGGAAATACGGTTGTATTTAATGTGCTATTCCATATTATTAAAATGGGTTTAAATTGCTTATATCGATGCTATGAATTTGAAGAATCGCTGAAGCTCACTTATTATAAATAAGAATTTGGTTTGGAATGCTTTTAAATTTAAACCTCGCGTGACTGGTCCGCTTGTTCATCTCGGACGAAAACTTAAAAAAATGCCTGTCCGAAAAGTTTTGTCTATGCAGTTACAAAAATATTATTGTCCGTTCGCAAAGCTCAAAGCACTAAGCCCAAAATTCTAAAAACATACACTTATAAGGTCGACTTTTTCAAGAATTTATCTTTCAAATGGATAAAATTAAATTAGCTTAAGTCCAAAGTAAAATAATAACAAAATTAAAATAAAGATATGGTTTGCCCCATCGCCCCACTTCTCCGAGCAGTTCTGCATTTAAGAATTGTTTCCATGAAATATTGCTTAAATTTTTATTAAAAATATTAAAAAACATTTCCGAGTGCCGTTACCACCGGCACACAATTTGTTTATTCAAATAAAACGCCACGCATTTCAGAGACAAGAGAATGGGCGAATGAGACGCTGAAGGAGTGCTTGCTGTAAGGAGAAAATGTATCGCGCTGCCTTTCATGCTGCTGACTAGGGTGGGTCACGGTCGGTTTTAAACCGGGGGTACCGGTTTTCGGTTAGGCCGGTTTTGCGACCCCCGGTTTTCGGTTTCGGTTTTAGGCCGAAACCCGGTTAACCGAAAACCGAAACCGGTTTTTGTCAAACCATAGGGGAGACCCTTTTGATTTTCAAATTCGTAAATTTTGGACCAATTTTTTAAACAAATATCGTTAAAATCTAAATTTTTCCCGGCAGGGACCCCTCACATTCCTAAAAACTTAAAAAAATTACCGTATTTTAAAATTTTGGTTGCAAATCTGTTAACAAATTGAGTCAAAAATTCAAAATTTTCTCCGGCGGCGCCTATCGGCACCGCCGACCCCCTCCCCCCACCTGAAAGTAAAGCAGATTCTCAAAAAAATTTTTTGGAAAATAAGACCAGGTTTTATTTTGGAAATTCTGGGTTACGAATTTGTCAATAGAAAATAAAATTGAGAATTTAAGCGTTTTTAATTGTTTGAATTGTGGTTGAAAATTGTTCCGAGCCAAGATCCACCGGGGAAACCGGAATGAGGGGCGGGGGTGGTCCGGCGGTGCCGCAAGCCGAGATTTCTCGGGAATCCGCCGGGATTTTTTCGGAATCCCGAACACCGTTTTTAAAATTGTTCGGGATTTAGCCGGATCACATCTCAATCCCGCAAAATCGCTTTGTCCGCCTCTAATAGTAAGTTGCTCAAAAACTCAGCAATCAATCAATAAACGTAAAATAGTGCAATATTTCCATAGCATATATTTTCCTAAATCTTTTCAAAATCGAACAGGATGGAAAATAATCAATATGTGTAAAGAAAGACAATGGGGAAAAATTTTTCTTTACGTCATGTGTGGAGGTAGAGGACGTGTACATATGTTGTTGTACAAAAATATTCCAATTTAAGACTGAAATTGAAACTTTTCATATTATTATGGCAGCTCTTCCAACTGAGCTACCGGGGCATCCCATTTGCCTTCTTCTTTATGGATGATCTTTTGCCTCCGCCATAGGCGTTTTAACCAGGGTTCCCAAATGAAAATTTTCAAAAGCCTCATTTGGGACCAAAAAACCTCATTTTGCTAAAATCATGTTTTTTTTTGCGCGCGGTTTTCCCAAATAATTTTTTTTAGTGGGGAGGCGGTCGGCGGTGCCGATAGGCGCCGCCGCCGAGAAAAATTTCGAATTTTTGACTCAATTTGTTAACAGATTTGCAACAAAATTTGCAGAAAATGTGATGCTTTTTTGCATTAAAAAATGGAAAATGAGGTTTTTTTTTATTAGGAAAATTCCCAATTATTTCAAACCAGAACAAGCTTTTTCATTCAAAATGAAAAAAACAGAGAAAAATGGATGAACATTACGCCAAATATTCAAAATTTAATATAAATATTTATTTTATCACGAAATTTCCAAAAAGCCTCAAAAAACCTCATCAAACTCCAAAAAACCACAGAATGAGGCTAAACCTCATTTTAAAAATTTAGCTTCATTGGACTATCAAAAAACCACAAAATGAGGCTAAAACCTCAGATTTGGGAACCCTGGTTTTAACCGTCCACTTCCAACCAGCGGAACACTCGCTTCCTTATATTGGCAACAGAGCTGATCGAAATTTCGTTTCGTTTCGTTTCGTTTCGTTTCGTGTTTTTCGTGACTTTTTGGGCGTTTCGTGTTTCGTTTTGTTTCGTAGAAAAAATTTTTTGGGTTTCGTGTTTCGTTTCGATGATTTTTTCCTTCTTTTTCTGAAGATTTACGGTGTTGTAAATAATTCTAAAAATTCTTTTATCTTTTTCCAATTTAAAAACAAATATTTTAGATGACAATCACAATTTTGATTTAATTTTTTGGCAAAGGAAATCACAAACCATAAGGGAGGCCCTTTTGTTGTGCTACATTTGTAATTTTTAGACCAATTTTCTTAACTAAATCTTGTTATTATTAAAATTTTGGCTCCAAATTTCTAATACAAATTAAGTCAAAAATTCAAAATTTTCCCCGGCGGCGCCTATCGGCACCGCCGACCCTCACCTCAAAGTAAAACTGAAGACAACAAGGAAGATGATTTTAAATAATAAAAAAAAATTGTTTTACCTTTGACCCTTACTAAAAAAAAATTCCTTATTGCCAGTCCCGGTTTGAAAAGATGCTTATTTTTTTTATCTTGATTAAACATCAATGTTGGCAAAAAAAAAACAAGACTTTAAAAAAAAAATTTTTAATTTTGGTTCGTTTCGTTTTATTTCGTGTTTCGTTACTTTTTGGTCGTTTCGTGTTTCGTTTCGTTTCGTTAATTAGAAAAAAAAATTTTTCGTTTCGTTTCGTCGGAAAAAAAAATTGAGTTTCGATCAGCTCTGATTGGCAAGCATTTACCGTGTTACCTCTTGTAATTCCGCATGTGGAATTATTTTTCAACCTCAGAAAGGGCGACTTTATTAGAGAGTGTGGAATTATTTTTCAACCTCAGAAAGGGCGACTTTATTAGAGAGTGTGGAATTACAAGAAGTAACACGGTATTTGTTGTTTTGCCCTCACAGCAGGCTTCGGCGAAAGAAAATTTTTTGAATATTTCAGTTTATCGTTGAAATTTTCAAAAAATTTTAGCGCCCCGGTAGCTCACTTGTCAAACGGTTAAGAGCATTGGTTTGGCGCTGTGAAGCTCTGCTTACTGCACCGAAGGTTGTGGGTTCGATTTCTGCCCGGGGCTACACTCATTTTGGAAAATATGGATCATATGGCCCAGAGGCAAAACGGAACAAATTATATATCATTCGACTCCTCTCGGTCTGCAATGTAAGAATCCGAAAAAAAAATTTTGCGGCAACCATTCCCTGAAGAGTTACAGACCCGGGACTGAAGTGTCTTTTGACTGGGGACTCAGTTGTCCACTGATTAAAAAATGGGGAAAATCATCCATATAGGCTTTCAAAATTACAAATTTGTCAACAGAAATCAAAATTGAGAATTTAAACCCGTTTTTGAACCGATTTAAAATTTTGAAAATTAAGGAAAAAATGACTTTTGTAAACATCAAAGCCGGATAGTGGAAAAGTTAGACAGTAAGGTGGAAAATAGCAGCCAAAGTACCGCACACTCGACTACGGCGGCCAGTAGGTGGGGCGAGACTCCGGGCTCCGGAAGAAGTCCGCGCGTGACCCGGCTGGGGGTCTCGCGCGCGCCCGCTTCGCGGGTCCCCGCGCGCTCGCCCCCCAGTGGCGCTCGTCAGACTTCTTCCTCCGCCCTCCGTCTCGCCCCACTACTTGCTCCGTCTCCGCATGCTCGCTGTTGGCGGGCCGTTACACGGCCTTTCATTATTATATCCGCTTTTGTTACTCAGAAGTTGCTTTTTCCTTAATTTTCTCGTTTTTCCTTAATTTTCAAGTTTTTAAACCGGTTCAAAAACCGCTTTAAATTCTCAATTTTGATTTTCTATCAACTAATTCCTAATTTTGAAAGCCTATGCAAGTGATTTTTCCCAATTTTTAATCAGTGGACAACTGAGTCCCTAGTCAAAAGACACTTCAGTCCCGGGTCTGTAACTCTTCAGGGAATGGTTGCCGCAAAATTTTTTTTTCGGATTCTTACATTGCAGACCGAGAGGAGTCGAATGATATATAATTTGTTCCGTTTTGCCTCTGGGCCATATGATCCATATTTACCCTCATTTTGCCTATCTTTACTATCCAGATCATTCCTAAAAAGTATTGACGTTAAAATGAACAATATCCTAAAGTTTATTCCCGCGATACTTTTGGCCGTCCGTTTGGTCAATGCCGGTTGTATGTGCGGCACTCAGCGAAATATTACCCGTACCGGTAGAGCAAAAATTTTAATTTTACTGTCAGAAATTTATGAAGCTAATTTAATTTAATTTTTACGGTGCCTCTACACTAACTTAAGACCGTCGCCCGTGCCTTGAGTATTGTCGTCCCTTTAGTAGTAGTGAAGAAACGTGCAGGAGCAATGCAGAAGTTACCTTATGCGATTTTAATAGGCGTGGACAATGTGAGGCAGTCGACCATGGAGGAAACGTCCCGATGGGTGACGCTTTTTCTATGGAAATTCTCTTAATTTTCCATAGGATTTTTGTACAGTAATAAACAAATTTGGCAATGCCCTTTCAGTTAGAGACAAATTGTTGTTAAATTCGAAATCTTGCTAAAATTATTGGGGTTTTCACATTTTAGTAAGCAGCGACATATGCATGGATCGTGGATGCCCATTCAAGGTTCCCCTATGCGTTTGGCACGACGGCAGATGTGCTCCAGACCTGCTTACAACAGACTCATTAGGCTTGACCTGATCGGTGTTGTAACGAGTGGGAAAAATTCCGGAATATGGGTACCTCGCCAAATTGGACGAATTATATATTAAATCAATACACTCCACCCTAAGCCTAGCGCACGAATCCGTAAATTTTTTTTGGGGCGGATTTGTGCGTTAGGCTTAGAGGGAGTCGATGGATAGTAACTTGGATTTAATGTGCTAATTCATATAAATTTCGAAGAATCGTTGAAGCTCATTATTAAAACCGCGGTTAACCGTCGCATCCGTTGTTTTTTTGATTGCTGAGGATTGAACGATTTGCCTTTATAATTTCTTTGACTTTTATTCACATTTCACCAAATACCTAAACCTGTCCAGTGGCCGAGTGGTGAAACTCAGACTGGTTTTGTTTGATTTAGGTTCTAGCCCCTTCCGCTTTAATCATTTTATTTTTTTATTTATATTTTAATATCCCTCCTTTTTAGTATTCTTGCAATTTTTTGCAAAAATTTTAAGATTTAAAAATTTTATTCATTGACAAAAAATCTGATAAAAATCACTTGTTAAGTTCAATACACATCAATTTTGATTTAATTTTAGAAAGACGCCATATCACAAAATTTAAACCTGCGTGACTGGTCCGCTTGTTCATCTCGGACGAAAAATTTAATACAAAAATAAAATAAAAATATTATTGTCCGTTTGCGAAGCTAGAAGCCTAGCTCAAAATTCTAAAAAAATACACCTATAAGATTGACTTTTACAAGAATTTATCATTCAAATGGATAAATATGACATTAAAATCTCTGATTCCTCCTTAATCAAAAAATTTATGGTAAAATATAATTAATTAAACATTAAATCAGCTTAAGTCCAAAGTAAAAATAAGGACAAAATATAAAAAAGAAAGCTTTGTTGCTGGTCAAATAAAGGACCCATTTTTTACAATTTAGCCCTACTGGTTTCGACCCACTCCTGATCAAAACATGTGCTGGACCCATTTGGTTTTGTAATTTTTGATTTATTTTTCTGAACTCGAACTGTTAAATCTTTCATTTTCACTTTTACTGCATTTCGATGGAATATGGACGACGATTGGACGATGGAGCCCTTTTTTGCCGGCAGTTTGATAGCAGCAGCAGCACAGAACCTCCACTTTACACATATCGCATAATTAGCGAAACCATCGCCCGTCCGTCCAATCAGCGGAAAGCGATAAGTGGTCAATTTATTCATATTTTTTTGTTCTTCCATTTGGCCTTGTCGATCGGTTGCGGGGGGGGGGGGGCGGGATGGTCAAAGTGTGGGGGATGATTCACCGAATTTCTCTCTGTCCATTGCCCGGAATGGTCGCCCCCATCGCCCCCACTTCTCCGAGCAGTTCTGCATTTAAGCATCGGTAATAGAAGCTCTAAACACATTATTCAGTGTTTTCATTTTCCATAAAAATCGCTTTCACTTTCATTCTTTTGGAAAATTTATATTTTTAGAGTGTGGAGAAGGGTGGCACGGAATTTTTGGGAACATTGCCATAAAAATCGCTTTCATTTTCATTCTTTTGGAAAATTTATTATTTTTAGAGTGTGGAGAAGGGTGGCACGCAATTTTTGGGAACAGGAGGAACCTGACCTCTGTTGCGGATAACAATTTCATTGTCTTCGTTCGGTATAAAGAAGGTGCGCACGTTAAGTAAAAGACTTATTTTTGCAAAAAAACAAAATTGTTTCCATGAAATAATATTGCTTAAATTTTTATTAAAAATATTAAAAGTGTGCCAACATTTTCGAGTGCCGTTACCACCGGCACACAATTTGTTTATTCAAACAAAACGCCACTCATTTCAGAGACAAGAGAATGGGCGAATGAGACGCTGGAAAATTGAACAAAATTGTTTTGTGAGATTCTTCACGTGATCAGCTGCTGTTCGTCTACGAAAAAATAGCAATTTGGAACGCCGTAAATTTATAAAAAATTAATAAAATTAAATTTAAACTGATTTAATGTAATTAAATGGTTTTCTTTAATTACCGGTCCCGACCAACCCCTACTTTTAATCCAAAGTTTTGCGGTCACTTTAGGTACATGGATTGAAATGTTGAAATGCAAAAACGTACACAGAAAGACGAGTGGGCGAATAACACTGAAACATGGCACTCTTCCAAAAAGGGAATTGAGGAGAGATGTTTGTTTCTTAATTGCTCGAATGGTAAATGAAGCAAATTTCAATTTATTTGAAAAATTTATAAATTTGTTGAGAATAGACGCTTCAATGCTCGGCCCGGCACTTTTCAAAATTCGTTTTCCGCGCATTCCTCAAAAGGATTTTACTGAAAATATTGGTAATCACCCATTTGGATTGGACAGTTTGAATTTTAAAATGCCAATCGATTTTCATAATTCCGAGATTCCAAAATTTGGTTGAATTTTGCTCTTTTGACAGTTGAGTCCGGACGGAGTGTTGACACTTAACCAAATGATGAGCGTTTATGTGTACCATTCTCATCCGGACGCCGGTCTGCCCGAGCTGTACCCGCTGCAATTCCCAACTAATGGCAAATTAAAATGATTTAATGTAAATAAATATTGCCTTTAATTAGGCATTTTTTTGCTGCGCGGACGACGATCAATGCCGTCAAACGGGAAAAGAGGGCTTGGCGAAGATTAGACGTGCAGTGCTTGGCCCGCCGACACTCTTCAAAATTCGTTTTCCGCTCTAAAATTATTGGTTTTATAATCCAGAGATTTAGAATTTTAAAAATGCCAACTCCCATCACACATATTGTGGTGATATGATCTCATGCTCTTACCATTTTCCAGACTTTGATATGATCTCATCCTATCCAACTTGAATGTTTCATGCTCTAACCATCCCCATGCTTTCAAATGATCTCATTCTCATACCGGTTAGCCAACATCAGCTTTTACAAAAAAGCTTTTAACAGTTTCATTATTAATTCTTTAGATCTTGATCAGTCAATGATCACACAAATTGATTTTCTGTTTTATCCAGAATAAAGTAGCAGAAAAGCCATTTGTATTGCTTCACTCCGATCATTCATCTTTGCGCTCTGTCTGAAATGAAATTGCTCTTTTTCACAGAAAAATGATCTCACTCTCATACCATCTCTACACTTTGTTTTAATTTTCATCAAAAATTCCAGAAATTTTAAATAAAGGACGGAAAAGGACGCGTCGTAACCCAAATAAAGGACGGACCTTTAAAAAAAGGGCATTTAAAATTGTAAAGATTGGGGTACACCAAAAAAGGCCAAATCCTTAAAAAGAAAGGAGGACATATCACACCCCAGCATTAAGTAGGCACTAGAGATCGGACGGTACGGAAAAGTACCGACGCTTTTTCGGTACTTTTGGTGTCGGGATTTCAAAAATGTCCGGAAAATTTTGTAAATTTTTTAATCATTTTTTGCCTTTCCGCGATGCATTTTTTGGGCCATTTTTCTTAACAAATTTTATCAAAAATTCTCGGCGGCGCCTATCGGCACCGCCGACCCCTCACCCTTCAAACTGATCCAAAAACTATTAAAAATCTTGCCACAGAACAGGCACAGGTCGAAATGCTAATTTTCTTGAACCGCAATCTCCCAATACTCAATTATAATTATTAATAAAGCCAAAATTTCCAAAATAAACGATTTTTTTTGTTGAAAAGTTAATATAAAAAATCTTGGTACCGAAAACCAAAAAAGTACCGACAATTTTTTTCGCTACTTTTCGGTACCGGTACTTTTTCGGTACTTTACCGAAAAGTACCGACCGAACCTTCTGGCCGGTCTCTAGTAGGCACATTTTTGTAATTTTAAAACTTTCGCGACACTTTTATGTTTTTCCCATCTCTTCAACTCATCCAAAAAATCGCGGCGGCGGCACAATTGTTACCACTCACTTTTCCGTCAGCCATCGATTCCGCCCTCTCTGAGTATTATAATACTCAAAAAAAAAGTGCCGTCAGAAAAAGTGCCGTCAGAAAAAGTGCCACCCTCCGCCTGCTGGTGGTGGTAGTGGTGGTGCTGCCAATTTTTGTGCCCTCGGGGGGCCACTTCATTTCGTTGTCCCCCTCCCCTCCGGGGGGAGCTCCTTATTCATGCCCAATTCCTGTGCATTCTTCATTTTTTCCCGCCACATTGATGTGAAGTGTTCGTCCAAACTCTCCCCCCCCCCCCTCTCGACTCACTCACACACTTTCAACATTAAGAGAGAGGGCTTAAAAATTTGGCGAAAATTTCATTTAAAGCCTTCAGAGATAAAGCAAATCCCCCGAGGCGACAAAAAGCTAATCAGATTCTGCCAGAATTTTTGTGCAGAACTTTACGTATTGTGTGTTAGTGGAGCTATTAAATCATTTAAAGCCTTCAGAGATAAAGCAAATCCCCCGAGGCAACAAAAAGCTATCAGATTCCCCCAGAATTTTTGTGCAGAACTTTACGTATTGTGTGTTAGTGGAGCTATTAAATCATTTAAAGCCTTCAGAGATAAAGCAAATCCCCCGAGGCAACAAAAAGCTATCAGATTCCCCCAGAATTTTTGTGCAGCACTTTACGTATTGTGTGTTAGTGGGGCTATTAAAAATAGCAAAATCATTTAGAAAAGGCTTTTAACAATTCTTTTTTGTACTTTTAGCAGCTTCTTTCTATTATTAATATTTTTTGTTGCAAATAACACATTTTTTTATTTTGTGAATTTCCGTGACTATTCTCTTGGGAAATTTGGCGCCATTTAAATAGTGCAACAAGCAATATCACCAATTTTTAATGAGAGTAATATTCATTACAAAATATTTTTGTCTGCTAAAATTTTATTACCCCTTTTTTCTGAAATTTAAAATGGATTTTTTTGGATTTTCACATTTTCAACAATATTTTTGTAATTTTTAAAGCTCTGGGCCCTTGGGCGGCGGCAATTCAGGGAAGAAAAATAAATTCTTTGTTGGAAGAAAATGCCGGGATAATTGTCGGGACTTAATCCCGATTAAATTTTGTTATTTTCGCCGTAATCCCTCACCTCTCACCGGTGGTTAAAGATCTCTCATCACATTTTCACGAGGATTTCATTCTTTAGTGCTTAAAGAGTCCGCTTTGCCTCACTCATGCCCTCGGGGGGTGCCACAATTTCCGACCGTCTGATTTGGGCGGACTTCCGTTTTTGTCCTCATTCCCTTCGGCGGCAGAACCCCTCGGGCGACAATTACCAATTGAATTGCCGCCGCCGGCGCTGCTAAGCCTTTCAATGTCCCTCATCCCCCCCCCCCCCCCCGGGGGATGGGGCGGAAGTCTTTTCGCCCTTCCTTTTCACTCTTTTGCCCCTCCGGGGCGCATTCGTAAGAGGTCAAATAACAGCAGCAGAATATCTGCCCGTCCAACCACCGCCCAACCCACCCACAGAAGAAGCAAACAATAGCCATTGGGGGGACGTGCACACAATTCCCCCCAGGGGACGGGCGCATATATATTTATGCTCACTCCACCGTTGACTTACATTTTTATAAGGCCTTTTGTTCCATAAAGAATTTCAAAAAAAGAGATTTGTGTTAAATTTTCAAACAAAATTTGACAAACATTGTATAAACAGAGCTTCAAAATGTTATGGACTTTTAAAAGCAAAAAAATTCCACTCCAACAGGGTAACTGCCAGTGTTTCAAGCCAAACCGACCTTTTTGTTCGTGGGTTTCGGTTCAGTTAAATGAAAATTTCTGTGTCCAAAATTTCAAGAAAACCGATCAGTTCAATCCCAAAAGTCTATTGGCCCCGCCTCAGCCCCTCGCGGGAGGTGAGGTGGGGGTGGTGCTCTGCTTTCTCAGGCAAACATTCTTATACAAATAATCCCCCCCCCCCCCCCCCCCCCCCCCCGGAGGTCGTCCGTTTGGCCCCTCTGGGGGGACAATCGCTCTCTGTGCTGTATGTCCATCGGCGGGGGTTGGTTGCGCTTTTTCTCTCCTCCGGGCACACTATTTTTTGTGCTTTTTAATCTTTCTCTGCCACTCCAACTGTCCCTTACATTAGCTTCACGGATGGCCGCCCCATCGACCAAACAAATTCCCACATTCTTCGATGCGTTCACAAAAAGCAGCAAATTCCATCATTTGTCTGGTGGCATCCATCAGCGGGCATCTCAACATTTGGCACAACCAAATAAAATGAAACGAACATTGTCTTGTCTAACACTCTCGCCCATCTGTTCTGTACGCACACACACACTCTCTCTCCTCTCCTCTTCTTTCTCTCTCTTCCCTGTCAGATGGTGTGTGTGTGTGTCTAACATCTTTTCTACAGCTATTCCACATTAAAGTCAATTCAAATTTCATTGTCTCCCTCTCTCTTTTTCTCTCTCCCTTTCCCTTTTCTCTCTTCCTCTCCCTTTTTCTCTCTCCCTCTCCCTTTTTCTCTCTCCCTTTCCCGTTTTCTCTCATTCTCTCTCTCCCTCTCTCTCTTTCCCTCCCTCTCTTTTTTCTCTCATTCTCCCTCTCCCTTTTTCTCCCATTCTCTCTCCCCCTTTATTTCTCTATCTTTATCTCTCTCTCTCCCTTTTTCTCTCTCCCTCTCCCTTTTTCTCTCATTCTCCCTCTCCCTTTTTCTCTCATTCTCTCTCTCCCTCTCTCTCTTTCCCTCCCTCTCCTTTTTCTCTCATTCTCTCTCTCTCTTTCCCTCCCTCTCCTTTTTCTCTCATTCTCTCGTTTCCACTCACTTCTCTCGCCGCTCCTTAATCACTGCACTATTTCAGCACTCCCAATCCCCCCTCCCCCCTTTTCTTTCTCTCATTTTGCACACAGATAATCCCTCTCTTTCTCTGCCAAACCCTTGTCCATCCCTCTTTGGCACACCATTTTCCTTTTTCATTTTTTTTTGCCACTGGCACTTATTCCAATAATCCCCCGACGCACTTTATGCCATTAACAGCAAAACGTCATTTGGATCAAACATTTTTTGTCGCCCCATTTTTAAACCGGGTTTTAGAGCTGATACTGAAATGTCAATTTAAGCGGGGGGCTCAATGTTTAATGTTCAACAGGCTTAAAGCGGGGGACTCAAATTGAAATGTTCAAAAGACTTTAAAAAATGCACAAAATCGGGATTTTGCCGGAATTCCGTTCCCGAAAAATCGTTTGGGGCCTGTCTTTAATAAACATATACCCAGTCTAAAATTTTAAAAATATATTTTATATTGAACTGAAAATGCAAAATTTGTATTTAAATTAAAAATTTCAAAAATTATAAATTTACCAAATTTTTAAAATTATTTTCCAATTTCTGTGCCAAAGGTCAATTAATGAATTTTTCATCGCCCACTTCCGCAGTGCCGTCGTCCAACGCGCGTCGTCTGTTGGCATTTGGCAAAATGCCAACAGGCACGTAACAAATTACCCGCGACATTGCCTCAGCAAAAAATGCGCGTGATGAATGGGCGTCTTGGCAATCTTGTCCGATCGCCACTGATGCGCAATAAGTAATTTAATGAACTAAAATCACATTTTTTGGTCTGTGTACTGCTTGAAAATGTTGGTCAATCTCCAAAAATCTTTACACAGAATTAAAAATTAATTTACAAAAATAAATTAAATTGATTGATTAAGCTACCTCAACAACGGTGAGCCAAAAAGGCCCCGAAGGCACAGCAGCGGGGGTGGCGAAGAAATGCCACGTGCCGTCCAATTTGACGAGTCCTCGGAGCAGTACCGGTGTTTGTGCGGCTGTTTCCATGTGAAAACGGGCGCCTATGTCATCGCAAGTGCGAAAATAGAAATTTGTCCTAATTAAAAATTGGAATTCAAAATGAAAACAAATTTTCTAATTGAGCAGCCGACAGCATTTTTGAATTAGGTAATTAGCACGATGAGCATTGGGAATTTAAAAATAAAATCCCAAACAGGTAGAGTTCGGGACCGGTAGTACGGAAAATCCAGATGTTTGATGGCTTAGCTAAACTTCCGTTTCGCAAAATCCGCCATTTATTTTAATTTAAACAATTTAAAAAATATTTATTTACATCAAAAATTAATGTTTACACGAATGTTTAAGCCTAAGCCTAACAAACCCAAAAGCCAGGGTGGCTTAGGCCTAAGCCTAACTAACCCCCAAGTTTCCAAATTTTTCCCAATTATTCTCTACGGCTTTGGAGTTACTTAAAAAAAGTCGGGTTTCCTTAATTTTAAAAAATTTCAACAGATCAAAAAACTTCTTTAAATTCTCAAATGCAGATTATATTCATTTATATATACTTTTAATATTATAATTTAATTAATATTTTTAGTGATTTTGCGAAACGCCCATAGTGGCGGATTTTGCGAAATGACCTAGCACCGGTTGGGATGAGGCCAAAACTGACGGGGGTCGGTGACCATTTTGAACATTGTTGGGGTTTTTTCCGAAAACAATTTGCCTTTTATGGATACAGAATTGTACACTTGTGCATATTCACTTTCACATGTCCCGTAGGTCTTGAGCTGTTGCTGATCCTGATGTTCTTCCTGAACTCGTTGCTGGTGCTGATCCAGCAGCGAGACGACCTGGACTCGTCGTCGGGCGCCAACACGACGTTGTGGGGTGGCGCCCGGTTTGTCCGCACCGCCTTCACCATCGAGTGCGTGTCGCTTGCGCTCGTATTAGCCTCCGTGCTGTTGCTGTTCGTCGGGCTTGGCCTCAACTCGGCCCCAATGCTCGTGCCACATCTCATTGTACAAGTGCGTTATGCTCCACACCAGCAGAGATGTAACCGGATGCCAAAAACAGAGTCCGGCATCCGGAATTCCGGCTCCCACAAAAATGTCCGGAATCTGGCATCCCGGTTACATCCCTGGTCCCAGACACGCAAAGTTCACCGAGACTCGAGAATTCGGGAACGGAAATTGATTGGCCTCGGGATTGAGACTCGAAAGACCGAATAAATTTATTGAGAGAGACGAGACTCTCGAGCGCCTCCTCTAGAATATAAACGCAAAAAAATATAACACGAGTTTTTAATAAAGCCCGGACCGATCAAGAAGATTTTTTTGATCGAAATCTCGATCGATCTCCAAGTCCGGGCTCTGGTTTTTATGGGCAAATGAGCACCAGAGAAGTAAACGCGGCATTCAGATACAATCCAAATTTGAGTAAAATTTTATGTGTTGGCTCTGAAATGTGTTAACCTGACGCTGAACTGTCCATGCCATTTCAGTACCGGGTTCTGAAGCCGCTTCAATTCAAAAATTTTAAACGCGAGAACTGAGTCTTGAAGCCTTATCACAAGTGTTTTGTGATGGGGCATTATTTTTCCTTGATCTGATCAGTGATCGCTTCATCTTTCAGTGCATCTCGCTGCTGTGCCTCTTTCTGATCCTCATTGTTGGCACAATTGCACTGATCACTGATCTGTCCTCATTCTACCGTCTGATCAATGTGGTGCCGTTCAACGAGTACCCGGGCCAACCGACGGTGGCATTCTCTGCCGAAACATCGGCCAGAGTGTACGCAATGCTTAGCTTATACTTTGCCACGTTTTTGCTTGAGTGCTGGTTCCTCCGCATCATTTACAATTGCAACAGGTGGCTATAAAAATTTAGTTAATATTTAAATTAATTAATTAACAATGACGCATAATTCCCCGGACACCGAATCCGAATTTTTGCAAAAAATTACGAAAAATTTATTTTGGATGTATCCGGTAAAATTAGGCATTTATTACGGTAGTTTATGACTGTGTTTTTTTCCCTTAATTATGCCTAATGACTTTGTGTCTCCTGATAATTAGGCTTAATTTGTAAAAACTCTATCCTAAAACTCGTAATTTTGTTCGAATCCGCGGGTTCGGTGTCCAGACAAAATGAAGCTCAAAGAGCGAGGGGTCAATTAATTACTTATCAACAATATTTCAGGTATTTTAATGAGAGGCGGAAGTACATGCGCTACTGTCTTGCCTACAGTACCCCTCTAAAAACTTTGTACAGTGCGCGGTGAATTTGTTTTTTTGCCCGAGGCGCCGGCGGCGGTGGCACATTTTGACACAATTCACTGCTGCTCCTTTTTTTTGTTCGTTTTTTGTTTTGTTATTTGGAGACAATCAAATCGCTTTTGCCTGTAGAAACAATTAGTATTATTGCCCTCAGAATCAAAAACCAAATGCCTTCAAATATTTGGATAAAATTAGCAAATTTTGAAAATTGAACATAAAATTTTTGAGTTTTGATACCTTTTTTGGTGTTTTAGTGCGTCCAGGATTTTGGCCGAATTAACAAAACTAATGACACTGGGGGTCCGGGCAATTGAAAAATGCCAGTTGTTGCCAAGACTCCGGATTCCTTTCGGTCCACCGGATCCGGACAGAGTCCGGGTCCGGGCTCTAGTGTTTAAAACATACGGCATTTAGAGGTTTTTGTCATTTTATTACACTTCTTGCCAGTGTTTTGATGACCGGATCAGGTCATCATTGACCGCGGATGATCGGTTCCGGTCACTGACCGGTCCGGGTGATCGGATTCAATGATTGAAAAAGCTTTGAAAGTCAGCAGATCATCCGGGGCCCTGGAGGAATTCAAATTTTACAATATATAGGAGTGATAGAATTTTGGACAAAATGAACGATTAAGCCTAGAATCCTTACACTCGGCTGCATCTTTCAAGCTTAATACACATGACATTTAGGTAATTAGGGGAGATTAAAATTAATTTTTTTTTGTTTGAAAAAGCGTCCGGTCATTGAAACACTGGCGGCGCCGGCAGCGACAAATCGCGTCCCGGACATTTGCACATTTTTTGTATTTATAATTTTCACACTTTGTCAGCGATAAATGAATGAATGAATTAACAAATGTTGGTACAAAAATCATACAAAATTCAAAGTGTCAACAAAGAAGCAATGGATTTTTTAAAATAAAATTTTAGAAAAAACAATTTTTAATTAAATGTTGAAAATGATGTGCACCATCGCGATATGTTTGAATGGATAAAGCCCCAAATATTTAATGTTGTTCTGGTCAAATGTATTCATTCTTTGGTCGTTCAAGCGCACCGGCGCCATTAGCCTAAAATGAGCAAATTTTTTTATTAAGAAAATGGAAGTAAAATTTGATTAATGATTTTAAATCATTCCATTCAGCACGTTTCAAGAACATACTTGAAATTTTAGCTTATTCCCGCCACCGAAACGGGGGGGGGGAGGCTGAAGCAGTTTACAAAAATTCATTTTTGTAAAATCCCGGATTTAATTCCGGGTTTTTGCCAAAAAGTCCTAAATTCCGGACCCAAAAAATGTCCGGAATCCGAATCCGGTTATATCCCGAACAGGTGTTGAGTGTGTTGTGCCGTGTGCAGTACCTGGACAAGCGTTTGCCCGTTGCCCAGTGAGACGACGCAGGTCGTTTGCTGCGTGTCCCGGTTGCTTTCCCGTTGCTGCAGCAGCTGCTTTTTTTGTTCGCACGACGTGCCGTGCTCACTGCGCACACTGCCGCCGCTGTTGCCGTTGTGCATTTTTCGTCGCAAAAGCAACGAATTTGCGGTGCGCAGAAACACTTCTGGACAGAAAAATTCGTTGAGCATTCCATTCATTTTGGCTGCCCCATATTTTTGTGATATTCGAAAAATCCTCCAAAATTCTCGAAAATGGAGAATGCCGGAAATCTTTTGAAAAATGCCAAAATTCTCGAAATTAGAGAATGCCGGAAATCTTTTGAAAAAATGCCAAAATTCTCGAAAATGGGGAATGCCGGAAATCTTTTGAAAAATGCCAAAATTCTCGAAAATGGAGAATGCCGGAAATCTTTTGAAAAATGCCAATTCTCGAAAATAGAGAATGCCAAAAATCTTTTGAAAAATGCCAAAATTCTCGAAAATGGAGAATGCCGGAAATCTTTTGAAAAATGCCAAAATTATCGAAAATGGAGAATGCCGGAAATCTTTTAAAAAATGCCAAAATTCTCGAAAATGGAGAATGCCGAAGATCTTTAAAATGTTTCACAATAAACGCGCACCTTTAAAGGTGGGGTTCAGCCACGCGTACAGAATCGGGTTGGCCACGTTGGTTGTCATTGCAACGCTAAAATTGTTAAAAATTTAGTGCCACATTTTTGTTTTGTTTTGTTTGTTTTACGGGTGGGCCATTAGAGATCGGACCGATCGAGAGCGATCGGTCCCCTCAAGCCCGGGCTCTAGTGGCGCCAGTGACTTTTATTTTGGCTTGCTCACCTGTGGGTGACCATCGACAGAAAGTACGTGTAGTTGATGCTGTTCCAGTGCAGCAACTGCTCGTCGTACTCAATGACCATCTCACGAATCTTAAAACCAATTATTGATTAAAATATATATTCAATCAATTAAGCATTTTTTCGCGCACATTGTGCGGCAACCACGCGAAGAAGAAGAACAGCACAATGGTGACCAGAATGAGCGTGGTCCGGCGTTGCTGCTTGCTGACCGCGTGCACGCGATGCGCACGGTCGCTGTCCGACCGGGACGGCACTCGGCACAAATTGTCCACGCTTTGGCACTGCAAAAAAAATGTTTTTTGAAAATTTAAAAAATTTATGCCCGCCACCTTTTCCCCAATGCTTCCATCTGCGGCGGCCGCACTGGACAACTTGGCCAACATTGTTTGGCGCTCATTCAATTTTTGCAATTTTGAGTTTGCGCGACGCCTGAGCAGCGCGAAGATGGACGCGTAACAGTAGGACATGGTGACAAATGGGATCAGAAACTGCAGCACCAGCACGCTGAGGGCGTACCCGCGACGAATTTGCGTGCTCGGCCACTGCTCGGTGCAGAACTGCAACAACAACAACAACATAAAAAAAAATGTCCATTTGTCCATCTGTGCCCACAGTCAACACGGAACGCCATGGGCACTGGAACAACTACGGTACCTTGCCACAGTATCCGTCGTATTCCACCAGTGTCATGTGCACACTGTAGGGCACTGAGATGAGCACAGAAAGCAGCCACAGCACAGCAGCAACCACTGTTGCCTTGGCCGGACTGATTGAGCCCGAGTGCGGGTACAGCACCAGCCAGTAGCGGTCAATGGCGATGGCGGACAACGAGAAGGTGGACACAAACACGGAGGCGGCCTGGAATAATTGAACAGATACAAACCAAACGAGTGCAAGCAGTACCTGAACCATCGGTAGCAGATGGCATATGGCGGAGCCGAACAGCCACTCCTTGTAAATGTAAGAGACGGGGGTGAACGGCAACGACAGCAGGCACACAATGATGTCGGAGATGGCCAAGTTCAGGATGAAAATGTTCTGCACACTTCGTAAATGCTGACACCGGATGGTGACAAGGACAATGGCCAAGTTGCCGAGCAGTCCCAGCACAAAAATGTTGCTGTACAGCGCCAGAAACAGCGTGATGGCCCATGCAGAGTTGCTGGGGTCGGGCTGCTGGTCCACGTAATGAAGACATTGCTGCTGCTGCTGCTCATGAGGCTGCTCGAGCTGTACAACTGCGGAATGCAGCCGTGCCGTTTGAATAGTTGCTGCTGTTGAGGAGGAGGACGACGGTGCGTCCCCGCTGGTGAAAAGCATTTCCATGCCTTGAGGGGAGGAGGAGAAATTGTTGAATTTTGAACAAATTTTTTGAAAATTTTTTCACGTCTTACGCGGCGCGCTTTATATAGAGATAGGATTAAGGAAGTTGTTTAACTTTTAGCGGTAAATTTTTGACATTTAAAGCTGAAAACAAATTCGGATAATGCATCAAATTCGGGTGCTCAAAGTTCTGGCTGGATTACGATGGAATTGCTGAGCTTTAATAGCCCTCAAAACCGTGCGCTTTAGTGCCTTGGAGTAAAATGTGCGTCAAATTGCAAATGAAAATTTTGTAAATTTAAGTTTTAAGAAGGCCAAAAGGGTCTTAAAAGAGCTCCCCGAGGGGAAAAAGCTTTTTATAATACAGCCAAAGTGCTTGGCACAATTTTGCGCACCCCAAAATTTGTATTGATTTCAAAAAAAAATCAGAAATGCTAAAATTATAATTATTAAAAGGTTGACGAATTAATAAAAAGTCGTTTAGATGGCAAACAAAATGATTTCTTTAATTGACGAATTTAATAAAAAGTCGTTTAATGTCAAACAAAATGATTTCTTTAATTGACGAATTTAATAAAAAGTCGTTTAGATGTCAAACAAAATGATTTCTTTTAAACGGCTTCGTACTTTCAAGAAGAAAAACAATTCGCCCTCCGGGGCTCTCACGCAATGTCCGGCACCGACGGGAATTTGAGACACCTTTTAACCTTAGCGCCTGGGATAAATGATTTGGCAAAAGAAGCTAAAATTGACACTGACAGAATTTGCCTACCTATTATGATTGAATATTTTAATTGACGGAAATTTAATCCAATGGCATAATTAGGGAGGGAACAAAAATTAATTATTTCATTAAATGATATAATAAACAATAAGCCGAAAAGTCAATTTAACAAGTGCCGTCGTACTCGTGTGAACAGTTCCAAAAAAAAACTGGCACAAATTATTCGCGATTTTCGAAGAATGCCATTGTCTCACATTTTTTTTGGTGGGAAGTAAATTTGCTTTATGGCGGGGGCGTAGGGGGATTAAGCTAGGACGGCGTGCAAACAAATCCAGAGCCGGAGGCAATAACTTTGTTAAACCCAAACCCCAGGCCCAGGGGGCAATAATTTGTTAAACCCAAACCCCCGGGGGCAATAACTTTGTTAAACCCAAACCCCATGCCCCGGGGGCAATAATTTTGTTAAACCCAAACCCCGGGGGCAATAATTTTGTTAAACCCAAACCCCGGGGGCAATATTGTTAAACCCAAACCCCCGGGGCAATAACTCTGTTAAACCCAAACCCAGATCCCCGGGGGCAATAATTTTGTTAAACAAAACGACTCCAGACGCCCAATAAATGCAAAATAAGGCAATTTTTTCAAACCTGCTCCGGTCTGTGCCGCTCTGACTTTGGTTCACCGGATATCGGATAGCTCCAAAACCCCGGGATCCGCCCGATTAAATTCTAACCAAAATTTTCCACAAATCCCGGCTAACCGGTCTCGGAAGTCCGGATTTGTTCTACCTTTATAAAAAAGTAAAATTTTTAAAAACTAAAAAATTTCAAAATAAAACCCTAGTCCAATTTTCTTAATGTTTTTGATTTGATTTAAGAGAAAGCAATCAAGGAGTGGGGGGGGGGGTGAAATGAGTGAATTAAATTGGCACCGGCACATTCTGTTGGACGCCAAAGAGCTTTTAGGCTCAAATATTTGCGGTAAAAGGCCACTAAACGACCGACGTGAGAGTGGGGGATGAGAAAATTGCGCTGTTTTGGCATTGGCACAAATGCCAAAGGCGAAAAACATCGGTGAGTGGGGGGGGGGGTAGGGCATGAAATGAAAGATTCCTTTTATTAATTACCATACGTACAAAGAATTGCGCCATCATTCGTTACGAGAAATGCCATCGCTTAAAAACACACACACACAAAATGTTTGAAAATATTTACCTTTTTTGCTCAATGGTCATAAAATTAAGCAAAATTAAACAAAAACAAAATCATAAATTGGGCTTTAAAATCCAGGGTTGCCAGCAACAATTTTCTGGAAAAAGTATTTACGTAAAAAAAAAATATATATTTTGTATCGCCACTTCCTCAAATCGTAAAAAATCAGCACAAAATGCAAATTTGATTCGGAAGTCTATGAAAAATTCTCGGAGCTCCAGAAATCAGTACAAACCAAGTACATCGAGCTTAAATTTTTTTAAAAAAAGTATTCCTTAAAAATGTACGAATGGCATCCCTAGTTTAAAAGGTTGGGGGGGGGGGGGGAGTCGGGATCGATCAAGGCCTCGGGATCGTGGACAACCCGTTGGGGACTGGAAAGTCGAGACTCGGAGGTCGTGGAAAATCTTTCAGGGAAACTGTTGGAGACCGAAAAGTTTGGGTTCTTCTGGGCCGGCATGTCGCCAAGTTGTCCGAGGTATTGAAGCGGGGGAAATATTTTATTGGGCTGGGTGGGCTTTTAAAAATTGTTTCTTTTTGTTCGAATAGATAATTCAATTCGTTTGCCCAAAGATGAATGAAAGAATCGCGCCGTAGGAAGGGGAAAAAAGGGGAGCAAAAAAGGAAATTTACAAATTAGGCAAATTTTAGGTGCCACCAAATTGCTTTTGGCACTTTGTTTTGCATATATCTCGTCCGGCAATTTTTGGCCATTTTTATATTGATGCATAGTTTTGGACACACTTCTAAATGAGCGGCCTAACTTTATGGCACAATGTGTGTGTGTGTGTGTGTGTGTGTGTGTGTGCGCGGTGCATACAGATTACAGAGATCAGACCAAATTTGGCACTATTACACATTTTGGCATTTTTGCTGTGGTGGTTATGTCGTGCCAAAGTGCTTCCTTCACATCGGGCATTTAAGTTGCGCACGGTGTCCACAATCATTTTTAGCTCAGATTAACACAAAAGCGCAGAGCGTCCCGCAAAAAAATTTTTTCATGAGCTGTTGGGCACTAATGACTTTTTCTGATGGAGGGTCATTACCATACATTTTGGGGGCTTTATGGCCGGCTTATGGACCTTTTAGCATCAAATTTCTTTTTTATTTTGCGAAAAGCTTTTTGGCGGGTCGTCGTTAGATGAGAGAACATTTTTGTGGCTTATGCATGGCAAATTAGGCTTTTCCGTCGAACACACTCAAAATGTGTGTGCATCTGAACCTTGTACGACGGGGTTTTTGCGTTTGTTGGGAGTTCCAATTATTATGAAAATAAAAATTGCTCGGATTTTTTGTGCGTTTTGGCCAAAGATTGTGGCTCAGTTCCGTCCAATTAAAAATGTTGTGCCCGCCCCCCAATTTCCCCGCGGGCGATGGTTTTTTTGTTTGACTTTGGGGGAATGAAAATGCCGGACGGACGGGCGGATGTTTCGTTTCAATTTCCTGTGCGTTTTGGTGAGCTTTTTGCGCATGATCAGGGGAAGAGACCACCGCATATTCTATGGGGAATTGGTAGCATTCAAATGGCACATATTTATTTTTGGGAATGCCAATGGCACTAATAAATGCATGGAAAATGAAGCGACGCGCCCATTAAACTCCCACGGCCCCATTCCCCCCCTCGGGGGAGTAGGGGTGGGGGGGGGGGGGCGGCAAAGCGCTCCAAAGAGAATATTTTCCAGGAAATTTCCCCGCTAGGCATGAAAAAGATTGACACGAAAACTTAAAATAATTATATTCAAAATGACGAAGGATTTATTTGAGTTATAACGGCTTTGAATAAGAAAAAGTATTATATTAAACGCGGAAAATTTCTTTAATGAATTTGGATGTATTTTGTAAATAATTCTAAAGTTCTGTCCATTGTCTTTTAAAATATGAACAGAATGCCAAATGATGACAAAAAGGGAAGAATTTTTGGGTAAGAAAATTTGTTGAAGCGGAAACTAAAATTAGGGTAAAAATTTTTTTTTTTTGGAACAAACTTTGGCTTAAAATTGGATTCCACCCGAAGAGTTTCCCAAAAATAGAATTTAAATTTTTAACAAAATTTCAATAAATCTTAAATAGGTAACTAAATAAAATCTATCAAACTATTTAATTTCCATTGAAAATAAATACTTTAATAAAATTTGCCCCACTTAAAATGTGCACTTTGGCCCAAAATTGTATGTGCTGCGGCTTTTTGGCATTGAAATTTGAGGCGCCCCGGGGGCCAAATTGCTATTTATTTGTGCAGGGATTAAATTACGCGTCATTGTTTAAGCTGATTATGCGGGGGAAGCGGCCGCTGAAAATTGGTGGGAAAAGCTTTTTTAATGTTTTCAATTTTTTATGATTATTTGCCCTTGGGGGACACGCCGCCGCTATTATCCTTGGCCATCCATGCCAAAGTTGGCCGCCATGTGCTCGCTCGGTCAACAAGGTCATAAGACTTTTTTGAGCGGCTTTTCCTCCCCCCCTCCCCAATTCGACTCCCCGCGTGTTGGAATTACGCATGAACGCCGCCGGCGGCATTCACTTAAGAAGCCACGCCAAAAATATTCCGAGCGAAAAAAATTCAAAAAATTTTGGGGTCTCCGCTAAAATTTTGTTGGAAGGAATTGTCGGCCATAGGAAATTGAAATTAAAAATTTCAAAAAATTTTGGGGTTCGGAAGGAATTGTAGGCCTTAGAAAATTAAATTAAAATTTCAAAAAATTTTGGGGTTCGGAAGGAATTGTAGGCCTTAGAAAATTGAAATTGAAAATTTCAAAAAATTTTGGGGTCTCCGCCAAAATTTTGCCAAAAGGAATCGTCGGGCCTTAGAAAATTGAAATTGAAATTGAAAATAATTCAAAAAATTTTGGGGTCTCCGCAAAAATTTTGCCAAAAGGAATCGTCGGGCCTTAGAAAATTGAAATTGAAAAAAAATCGAATAATATGAGCAAAAAGAGACAGAATTAATCGCCAAAAAAATGAAGACGAAGAAGAAGCTGCAAAAAATCGAATTTTACGCAAAATGTTGGGGGCGGGGGGCTTTAATAATCGGAAATTGCCGCCGCAAAATTCGTCGTCGTCGTCTCGAGAAGGGGGAAAAACATATCAATATGGGTAATTTAATGTCCCGCCACCAAAATCCCCTCGGGGGTTGAAGGCGTTTTACAAATTCTTTGCAATTTGTGCCCACGCGAGGCACAAACAATGCGTCAAAAATTGGCGCCTACTTGCAAAAGGAATTAAAATTTAAATAATTTTCATATTGAAAATTGTCTTTGACATTAATAAAAAATGTAATCAATTATCTTTATATAAAGAAATAGGGGGTAGCCCGTTGTAAATGGGCCTAGCGGTAGATGAGTTCGCAACTTATCGCTTCGGGCCCCGTACCTTTTTTGTAGAGTAGCTCAAGGCGCAACTTTTGAACCTGGCAGAATAATTTGGCACTGAACATTTATTTTGCGCAAAACCGGTTTGAAGTTTTGAGCTGGTGGATTTTTTGTGGTTTTTCGATTTGAGCGTGTTGAAGCCGAATGTGCAGCTGTTTAGTGTTCATTACGAAAAGATGGAGCAAGCGCGGCTGCATCTTTTAAAAAAATTTTCATGGCTCTAGCACAAAGTTGAAGGGGTTCATGGCGCTGAGGCCGGTACGAGCTTCAAACCGGTTTGGGTGGGGCCGTTAGTAGTATAAGGTGCAAGAGTGTTTTTTGAGGAGAAAAGTTTTAGCCTAAATAGGTTAGGCTGGGGTAGTTTGACATGCTGATTCCAGAAAAGAAAAAATTTTTGCTCTAGGACAAAGTGTCGACAAGTTATGGGACAAAGTGTCTAATGGCTGGGGGAGGTCGGGAATTGTGGGGGAGAGTTGGGGGGAAGTTGGAATATGTCGTTTCAGTGGTAAGACAAAGTGTCGAAAAAATGGACAAAGTGTCTAAAAGTGGAAAATGCGGGCGGGCGAGCGCGCGAAGCGCGCGGAGCGAGTTCACTGAATGTGGAGGGGGGCAAGGGGCCTTGCCCGTTGTAAAAGGCTGCCGAGTGAGCGCCCAAAATTCGCCTGGGTTTTCGCTTCTGTGTTTTCAGCCGTCGTCTTGCGTCTGGAACGCGCGAAGCGCGTTCCAGACGCAAGACGACGGCTGAAAACACAGAAGCGAAAACCCAGGCGAACATATCAGCTTTTGGTCTATTCTTACAACAGATCCAACTGAGCCCACTAAGTCATCATCGACGTGCGCGAGCGAGGGAGCGGAGCGGAGCGAGCGAAGCGAGTGTAGCGTAGCGACCGAGCGAGTGCACGGAGAGATGTGAGAATGACCTACTCACTATATTCTATGACTTTAAAAAAACAAGAACGACCACCCTTATTTAAACGCCCCTCTTGAACTTACAAACTCCCTTATCTCACCCCCCCCCCCCACTTACCAAAATCTAAAAATCACGAGCTCCTTTCCCCCCTCCCCTTCCTTTTTTCCCTCTTCCCTTACTCCGCCCCCCCCCCCTCGCGCGCCTTTAACCTTTCCATTTACCCCTCCCCCTTCTCCCCGCCATTCCTCCACTCTTTCCCCTCCCCCCTTTACCTTCACTCCTCCCTACTCCCTTTTTCTCACTCCTTTCACTTTCCCTTTCCCTAACCCCCACCCCCCCCCCCTCTTTTCCCTCCTCCCCTTCACTCCCATTTTTAGCGCCTTCACTTTGCGCAAGCCTTAATTATGCTCGCCAAGACTGTGAGTCCTCTCGCAGCCAACTCGTGACCCCCTTTCCTTCTTTTCCATTTGTTTCCTTTTTTTCCTCCCCTCCCCTTTTTGTATACAGTATCTAATCTTTAAATCCCCCATGGGCGATTATTTTAGCCTACTCAGAGAGGGGGGATTATTAGAGGTTGGGGGATTATTGGCGGTTGGGGGGTAAAAGTTTTGGAAAATTGAAATTTATTTTAAACAAGATTAAATCAAAATTTAGAAATTCTGTCGTGTAGTTTAATAGCGTATAGCATTTACTGTTGGTTTTCGCAAATAAACTCAGATAAAAACAGATTTATGGTTCGTTTGGCGCAAAAGACTGATTTTGCCTTGCCCAGTGAAAGTTTTGGAAAATTGAAATTTATTTTAAACAAGATGAAATCACAATTTAGAAATTCTGTCGTGTGGTTTAATAGCGTATAGTATTTACTGTTGGTTTTCGCAAATAAACTCAGATAAAAACAGATTTATTGTTCGTTTGGCGCAAAAGACTGATTTTGCCTTGCCCAGTGAAAGTTTTGGAAAATTGAAATTTATTTTAAACAAGATGAAATCACAATTTAGAAATTCTGTCGTGTGGTTTAATAGCGTATAGTATTTACTGTTGGTTTTCGCAAATAAACTCAGATAAAAACAGATTTTTGGTCCGTTTGGCGCAAATGACTGATTTAGCCTCCTCATTGCCCAGTGCAAGTTTTGGAAAATTGAAATTTATTTTAAACAAGATTAAATCAAAATTTAGAAATTCTGTCGTGTAGTTTAATAGCGTATAGCATTTACTGTTGGTTTTCGCAAATAAACTCAGATAAAAACAGATTTATTGTTCGTTTGGCGCAAAAGACTGATTTTGCCTTGCCCAGTGAAAGTTTTGGAAAATTGAAATTTATTTTAAACAAGATGAAATCACAATTTAGAAATTCTGTCGTGTGGTTTAATAGCGTATAGTATTTACTGTTGGTTTTCGCAAATAAACTCAGATAAAAACAGATTTTTGGTCCGTTTGGCGCAAATGACTGATTTAGCTTCCTCATTGCCCAGCAAAAGTTTTGGAAAATTGAAATTTATTTTAAACAAGATTAAATCAAAATTTAGAAATTCTGTCGCGTAGTTTAATAGCGTATAGTATTTACTGTTGGTTTTCGCAAATAAACTCAGATAAAAAACAGATTTATGGTCCGTTTGGCGCAAATGACTGATTTAGCCTCCTCATTGCCCAGTAAAATTTTTGGAAAATTGCAATTTATTTTAAACAAGTTTAAATCAAAATTTCTTGCTTTAGAAACCAAATGCAGTCGATTGGTATATGAATTGTGAGTTTTTTGGCGTGTGGGCCCTATGAACAAAGCTAATTAAATATTGATTAAATCAAAATTTGAAAAAAATTCTAACATTAATTTTGGGGGGCTATATCTTTTTTATATGTCCTTCCGCGCAAAAAAATTACAGATTCTTGCTTTAGAAACCAAATGCAGTCGATTGGTATATGAATTGTGTGTTCTTTCGCGTGTGGGCCCTATGAACAAAGTTAATTAAATATTGATTAAATCAAAATTTGAAAAAAATTCTAACATTAACTTTGGGGGGCTATATCTTTTTTTATATGTCCTTCCGCGCAAAAAAAATTACAGATTCTTGCTTTAGAAACCAAATGCAGTCGATTGGTATATGAATTGTGTGTTCTTTCGCGTGTGGGCCCTATGAACAAAGCTAATTAAATATTGATTAAATCAAAATTTGAAAAAAATTCTAACATTAACTTTGGGGGGCTATATCTTTTTTTATATGTCCTTCCGCGCAAAAAAAATTACAGATTCTTGCTTTAGAAACCAAATGCAGTCGATTGGTATATGAATTGTGTCTGGAAATGACCTAAGTCATTTAATGGTTCCACAAGCTGCCGAAAAGCAAGCCCATAGGAAGGCTTTGGCTACCTGCTAACCCCTCATTTTTACGGAGAACTTACAGAAGATGCATTTCCCAAGACCAAAGCAGCAGGTATTAAATGCTGCCGTGTGTTTTTTGGCGTGTGGGCCCTATGAACAAAGCTAATTAAATATTGATTAAATCAAAATGTGAAAAAAATTCTAACATTAACTTTGGGGGGCTATATCTTTTTTTATATGTCCTTCCGCGCAAAAAAAATTACAGATTCTTGCTTTAGAAACCAAATGCAGTCGATTGGTATATGAATTGTGTGTTTTTTGGCGTGTGGGCCCTATGAACAAAGCTAATTAAATATTGATTAAATCAAAATTTGAAAAAAATTCTAACATTAACTTTGGGGGGCTATATCTTTTTTTATATGTCCTTCCGCGCAAAAAAAATTACAGATTCTTGCTTTAGAAATCAAATGCAGTCGATTGGTATATGAATTGTGTGTTCTTTCGCGTGTGGGCCCTATGAACAAAGTTAATTAAATATTGATTAAATCAAAATTTGAAAAAAATTCTAACATTAACTTTGGGGGGGCTATATCTTTTTTTATATGTCCTTCCGCGCAAAAAAATCAACTTTTCCAAATGTTCAAAAAAATACACTCCTAAAAATGGAATTTTTTCGAGAACAAAACATCTGCGCCAAAGCTCTTTTTTGTAAATTTTGTTGAAAATCATATTAAAATAATTGATACGCTTTTTTAAATGCTTAGAAAATCGAATTTAATCTTGTCACAATTTGAACTTTTTCTTCCTCCGAATAATTTGGCTCTAAGGAAGATTATTTTTGTGTTTGATTTGAATTTGAGCGTGTTTTTACAGGCTTTTAGCAAATATTTAAGAATAAATCTCACCGTTTTTTCGACTTAGGCTAATTTCTTTTTTCCATTTATATTTTTGTGGGATTGAGTTTAGCATTCTTCTCTATTTTAACCTTTTGTTTCTAAGGAAAGTTCTCTTTTTGCTCAAATTCGCCTTTTTTGCGAGAAATTTCCACCAATTTTGTGGTTTCGCTCATTTTC
Organism: Globodera pallida; assembly: GCA_020449905.1. NCBI lineage: Eukaryota > Metazoa > Nematoda > Chromadorea > Rhabditida > Heteroderidae > Globodera > Globodera pallida. The sequence continues at coordinate 6,307,224 of JAIXHY010000001.1, forward strand.
AACAATATTTTGTGGATGATTCTGAGCAGTTGCATTGGGTCCAATTTGTCTGTTGTGTGCTCTGCCGGTTGTCCAAAATGTGTTGGCGGCCTTTTCAAATTTTTGGTTTCTTTTGCCCGCCATCCTTCGCCCGAATATTTCATTAAATGTTTTGAGTGGCGTTCCTCCTTCTTGATTAAATAAAAATGTGAAAAAAATTCTAACATTAACTTTGGGGGGCTATATCTTTTTTTATATGTCCTTCCGCGCAAAAAAAATTACAGATTCTTGCTTTAGAAACCAAATGCAGTCGATTGGTATATGAATTGTGTGTTTTTTGGCGTGTGGGCCCTATGAACAAAGCTAATTAAATATTGATTAAATCAAAATGTGAAAAAAATTCTAACATTAACTTTGGGGGGCTATATCTTTTTTTATATGTCCTTCCGCGCAAAAAAAATTACAGATTCTTGCTTTAGAAACCAAATGCAGTCGATTGGTATATGAATTGTGTGTTCTTTCGCGTGTGGGCCCTATGAACAAAGCTAATTAAATATTGATTAAATCAAAATTTGAAAAAAATTCTAACATTAACTTTGGGGGGCTATATCTTTTTTTATATGTCCTTCCGCGCAAAAAAAATTACAGATTCTTGCTTTAGAAACCAAATGCAGTCGATTGGTATATGAATTGTGTGTTTTTTGGCGTGTGGGCCCTATGAACAAAGCTAATTAAATATTGATTAAATCAAAATGTGAAAAAAATTCTAACATTAACTTTGGGGGGCTATATCTTTTTTTATATGTCCTTCCGCGCAAAAAAAATTACAGATTCTTGCTTTAGAAACCAAATGCAGTCGATTGGTATATGAATTGTGTGTTTTTTGGCGTGTGGGCCCTATGAACAAAGCTAATTAAATATTGATTAAATCAAAATGTGAAAAAAATTCTAACATTAACTTTGGGGGGCTATATCTTTTTTTATATGTCCTTCCGCGCAAAAAAAATTACAGATTCTTGCTTTAGAAACCAAATGCAGTCGATTGGTATATGAATTGTGTGTTCTTTCGCGTGTGGGCCCTATGAACAAAGCTAATTAAATATTGATTAAATCAAAATTTGAAAAAAATTCTAACATTAACTTTGGGGGGCTATATCTTTTTTTATATGTCCTTCCGCGCAAAAAAAATTACTGATTCTTGCTTTAGAAACCAAATGCAGTCGATTGGTATATGAATTGTGTGTTTTTTGGCGTGTGGGCCCTATGAACAAAGCTAATTAAATATTGATTAAATCAAAATGTGAAAAAAATTCTAACATTAACTTTGGGGGGCTATATCTTTTTTTATATGTCCTTCCGCGCAAAAAAAATTACAGATTCTTGCTTTAGAAACCAAATGCAGTCGATTGGTATATGAATTGTGTGTTTTTTGGCGTGTGGGCCCTATGAACAAAGCTAATTAAATATTGATTAAATCAAAATGTGAAAAAAATTCTAACATTAACTTTGGGGGGCTATATCTTTTTTTATATGTCCTTCCGCGCAAAAAAAAATTACAGATTCTTGCTTTAGAAACCAAATGCAGTCGATTGGTATATGAATTGTGTGTTTTTTGGCGTGTGGGCCCTATGAACAAAGCTAATTAAATATTGATTAAATCAAAATTTGAAAAAAATTCTAACATTAACTTTGGGGGGCTATATCTTTTTTTATATGTCCTTCCGCGCAAAAAAAATTACAGATTCTTGCTTTAGAAACCAAATGCAGTCGATTGGTATATGAATTGTGTGTTCTTTCGCGTGTGGGCCCTATGAACAAAGTTAATTAAATATTAATTAAATCAAAATTTAAAAAAAATTCTAACATTAACTTTGGGGGGCTATATCTTTTTTTATATGTCCTTCCGCGCAAAAAAAATTACAGATTCTTGCTTTAGAAACCAAATGCAGTCGATTGGTATATGAATTGTGTGTTTTTTGGCGTGTGGGCCTTATGAACAAAGCTAATTAAATATTAATTAAATCAAAATTTGAAAAAAATTCTAACATTAACTTTGGGGGGCTATATCTTTTTTTATATGTCCTTCCGCGCAAAAAAAATTACAGATTCTTGCTTTAGAAACCAAATGCAGTCGATTGGTATATGAATTGTGTGTTTTTTGGCGTGTGGGCCCTATGAACAAAGCTAATTAAATATTGATTAAATAAAAATGTGAAAAAAATTCTAACATTAACTTTGGGGGGCTATATCTTTTTTTATATGTCCTTCCGCGCAAAAAAAATTACAGATTCTTGCTTTAGAAACCAAATGCAGTCGATTGGTATATGAATTGTGTGTTTTTGGCGTGTGGGCCCTATGAACAAAGCTAATTAAATATTGATTAAATCAAAATGTGAAAAAAATTCTAACATTAACTTTGGGGGGCTATATCTTTTTTTATATGTCCTTCCGCGCAAAAAAAATTACAGATTCTTGCTTTAGAAACCAAATGCAGTCGATTGGTATATGAATTGTGTGTTCTTTCGCGTGTGGGCCCTATGAACAAAGCTAATTAAATATTGATTAAATCAAAATTTGAAAAAAATTCTAACATTAACTTTGGGGGGCTATATCTTTTTTTATATGTCCTTCCGCGCAAAAAAAATTACTGATTCTTGCTTTAGAAACCAAATGCAGTCGATTGGTATATGAATTGTGTGTTTTTTGGCGTGTGGGCCCTATGAACAAAGCTAATTAAATATTGATTAAATCAAAATTTGAAAAAAATTCTAACATTAACTTTGGGGGGCTATATCTTTTTTTATATGTCCTTCCGCGCAAAAAAAATTACAGATTCTTGCTTTAGAAACCAAATGCAGTCGATTGGTATATGAATTGTGTGTTTTTTGGCGTGTGGGCCCTATGAACAAAGCTAATTAAATATTGATTAAATCAAAATTTGAAAAAAATTCTAACATTAACTTTGGGGGGCTATATCTTTTTTTATATGTCCTTCCGCGCAAAAAAAATTACAGATTCTTGCTTTAGAAACCAAATGCAGTCGATTGGTATATGAATTGTGTGTTCTTTCGCGTGTGGGCCCTATGAACAAAGCTAATTAAATATTGATTAAATCAAAATTTGAAAAAAATTCTAACATTAACTTTGGGGGGCTATATCTTTTTTTATATGTCCTTCCGCGCAAAAAAAATTACAGATTCTTGCTTTAGAAACCAAATGCAGTCGATTGGTATATGAATTGTGTGTTTTTTGGCGTGTGGGCCCTATGAACAAAGCTAATTAAATATTGATTAAATCAAAATTTGAAAAAAATTCTAACATTAACTTTGGGGGGCTATATCTTTTTTTATATGTCCTTCCGCGCAAAAAAAATTACAGATTCTTGCTTTAGAAATCAAATGCAGTCGATTGGTATATGAATTGTGTGTTCTTTCGCGTGTGGGCCCTATGAACAAAGTTAATTAAATATTGATTAAATCAAAATTTGAAAAAAATTCTAACATTAACTTTGGGGGGGCTATATCTTTTTTTATATGTCCTTCCGCGCAAAAAAATCAACTTTTCCAAATGTTCAAAAAAATACACTCCTAAAAATGGAATTTTTTTCGAGAACAAAACATCTGCGCCAAAGCTCTTTTTTGTAAATTTTGTTGAAAATCATATTAAAATAATTGATACGCTTTTTTAAATGCTTAGAAAATCGAATTTAATCTTGTCACAATTTGAACTTTTTCTTCCTCCGAATAATTTGGCTCTAAGGAAGATTATTTTTGTGTTTGATTTGAATTTGAGCGTGTTTTTACAGGCTTTTAGCAAATATTTAAGAATAAATCTCACCGTTTTTTCGACTTAGGCTAATTTCTTTTTTCCATTTATATTTTTGTGGGATTGAGTTTAGCATTCTTCTCTATTTTAACCTTTTGTTTCTAAGGAAAGTTCTCTTTTTGCTCAAATTCGCCTTTTTTGCGAGAAATTTCCACCAATTTTGTGGTTTCGCTCATTTTCAACAATATTTTGTGGATGATTCTGAGCAGTTGCATTGGGTCCAATTTGTCTGTTGTGTGCTCTGCCGGTTGTCCAAAATGTGTTGGCGGCCTTTTCAAATTTTTGGTTTCTTTTGCCCGCCATCCTTCGCCCGAATATTTCATTAAATGTTTTGAGTGGCGTTCCTCCTTCAGTTTACAGATTTGGCTTTTCCGAGTTAATCGGTTGCAAAGAATGAGACCAAAATGAATCGAATCCCAATTAATTTAAAACGGACCAACTGGCTTTATAGGATTTTTTTACTTGCGATACCAAAATAGGTCTACCAGAGTGATCGGGTTCTTTAGAGAGGATTCAGATTCAGAACTGGGGGATCTTTACCAAAAATTTTAGCAGTGCATTTTTAAACTTTCAATAACTTTCAATTTATTTATATACAGTATATATAATAAGAGCAGCATGATAAGCTGCTCTACCAAAAAACAATAAGATCACTTTTTTAAATTGGAAAAAATTAATTTTCAAAATTAAAAATTTACGCATTTAAAGACTTTCTATAAATGCTTAAAACATTGAAGGGAGGGGGGCGGTAAAGGGCGTATGAAATTTATGCATTGAGTGCAGTGCTTTTTTGCTGGGAGGGAGGGGGGAGGGAAAGGGGGGGGGGAAGGAAAAGCAAATCGATTCATTCTTTTGCAACAAACGGAATAAATTGTGTGAGCATAAATTTATTATATTTTTGAACCTTTTTGGATTTTAACAAAATTGGGTAAAACCCGCTGGCTATAGCAAAAAAAAGGCTATCCAGCGGCGCGAACCGCGGGGCCAAAATGGCTCCAGGCTGGATTTTTTGTATTTCCGCCGGAGCCATTTTGGCCCCAGTGAATTGATATTAAGTGTCGGATTTTTGATATAATCCGATTTTAAATTTTCAGAACTTTTAATACAACCGGGACCAATTATCGAAGGGGCAATTATGTAAAGCATTAGGCTTTATTTTACATTTTTTAAAGCCTATTTTGCGATTTTTAGAATTTTTGATAATGACGGGATTTTTTAATCTTTTTAAAAATTCAAAATCCACATCATACGGCTTCAAAAAATCCTCAAATAATGAAAAAGGATTACTAAAACACCGTACAAATAGCTTTTAAAATTTTATTTTAGTGCTAATTTGAAAGTTCTGCTGAATTCTGGAATTCCAAAAACTAGGGAATTCAAAATTTGATCAAAATTTTAATTTTTAATGCTAATTTTTATGGGCATATATGAAATGTATTTGGCATTAATTTAGGATTTATTGAAGCCGTATGTGGATTTTAAAGCAATTCAAGATTTAAAAATCCAAACATTTAAAATGTTAATAAATCTTAATTTTCTGGAAATTTTTTTATGAAAATTTTGAAAAAATTTAGAAATGATTAATTTCCTGGCACTGTTGCAAATTGCGCATCCAGGAACCACTCATGGCTGACAACCTTGTGTTGCGCCTGTTGTGGGTGCGCGCAGCGCGGGGGTAAATTGGCTTCCGGGCAGGATTTTTTTATATTTCCGCCGGGTTGCCAGTTTGCTCCGTCCTTTCCCATCGCAGGCGCCCCAAATTTAGGTATAAAATTATAGTAAGCTTAATGTTTTAATAGTTGGCTATAATAGATAAATGAATAAAGGTTAACTGGTAGTTTTATCATAATATATTTATTATAATTAGAAAATAAGTATGAGTTCGGACCGCCGGAAATATAGTCATAATTGAATAATAAGTTAATCGGTCTGAAATTTTCTGATCGGTTTCTGAAAAATAGTCAGATCATCCGAAAAATTTTGACCCGTTTCTGATAATTCTCTTACTGCCAAAAACAGTTCTGATAAATAGTTAGATCACTGTCGAAAATTAAGACACAAGTTTGAAAAATATTCTAATCGGTCGGAAATTTTCTGACCGTTTTCTGAAAAATAGGCAGAGCATGCAAAAAAAAATCCTGCCCGATTAGAAATAATTTAAAAAATATAATCGATTCGGTCTG
>JAIXHY010000001.1:6317811-6331847 GCA_020449905.1 Globodera pallida
TTAATTTGGTTTTGGGGTATTAAGGGAACCGTACCCAATTGGTAGATTGGGTTTTAATCTCTAATTTTACTTATTATTAAGGACAGTGTTGAAATACATATACTTAAGAAATTATTTTTATAGGAGCTTACTGATAAGCTTTTTTTGTTCATTTATTTTTTGCAAAAATTATTGCACAAAAAAGAATCGGCCCTTTTTATAAACAAAGTTGGTGCCATGGTGTTTTTTAAAAAATAAGTTTTTGTATGGAACTTTTTAGCGTAAATTTGGACACACACTTCTATTGTTACAGATCAACTTGGCCCATCTCTAAGGATGAGAGCTGGGATTTTTTGTCGCAATATTGTGCTTTGTGTAACTTTTGTGGCACCCTTTTCCTCTTAGGCAAATGTGGAAAAATTATTTTTATTTTTTAAAATTAGAATAGAACTTTGGCATCAACTTTTTAATTTGTAATTTATTAAACTAAGATTTCATTTTATATTTTGTTTTCAACACTGTCAATCTTTAAAAAAAGTTATTTTTTTTCTTTTTAATTTTGTAACAAACATAAATAAATTATTTCAGCCCTGCAAAAAGCTACCACCATCAGCTCAATGTGCAACTCCACTGGAGTGGAAAACCTCCTTAAAACTTTTTAGTTTGCTTGCTTCTTTACATATGTTTTTTATAGTCATATGTATAGTCGCACGCAGCTAAATTTGTTTATAAACGTCAACTATTTTTATTTAATTCTGCAACGACAACATCTTTATCAGAAATATTAATATTCCATTAAATTTCCCCTCTCCCCCCCCCACCCCTTCTATCAAATAAACATAATTTTTAAAAAATTTTACATAATACATTAACTAATTTACAATCTCATCAACATTTTGACTATTTTAAAATCTTTTACATCTTTTTTATTAACTTACTAAAAAAATGTATTTATTCTTTCTTTAATTTTTCCGCTTTATTTTATTGCTATTTACAGATTAAAAATGCAAAGTAAATTAATTAAAAAAGAGCGCCTTGAAAATGAATTAATTAAAAAATACTGCCAGCCATTTTTTATTGAAGCTCCTCCAAAGTTACTTTGGAATTTCAAAATTCCTAAGGTTAGAAAATCAAATGTTAAAATGATTGTTTTCTTTAATGTTAAAGGATCACTTTTTCTTTGTCATTCCCATCTACATTAAAGCATTGGTTTTTTAGAAACGTGTTACAGTAAGTGCTTTGCCGCCGGTGCTTCCTGAAAACGAAACTCAAATTAACCAACAAGTAGTTTATTTACCCATTTTTTCAATGTTTTGCTTTTTAAGGACTTGAGCCATAATTTTGAGCCAGCTGAGGCACTTGTGCCTGAGCCAACAACGTCGCAAAGTGTAAATTTGTTGGCAGTTAACAACGAAAAACTACAAGTCTTAAATTTAGGGGCCCATGCTCAAATCAAGTAAAAAGCGTCGGCTGCGGACTAAAAGTAATTAATCTCAAATAAAACTTTTATTTTTTTCTTTTAAGGAATGAAAGAGAAAAATTCAATCCAGATCAGCAGAAATTAAAAAGTTGTTTGTGCCTTCAAAGCGTAACTAAGTGTGTACCCTTAAAAATAAACTTGTTAATTTATTTTAAATATTCCTGTTGAAGTGAAATACCTTCTAAAATCTTTTTAGTTTGATTACTTCCACAACTTGTGTTTATATAGTAACAAGTTTGGTCGTACTCATCTAAATTTGGTTTTAAGCAACAAGTGTCAACAAAAAATGTTAATTAATAATTTTTTTTTTAAAACAACATCAAGTTTACAAATTCCTCCGCCAATAAATTATGCTAAAACGATTCATAGAGCTTCAAGAAAGGAAAAAGCCGTAAAACTTTTTAGTTTGTTTGCTTCTTTACATATGTTTTTATGGTCATATGTATAGTCGTAAGCAACTAAATTTGTTTTTAAACAGCTACATATTATTATTTAATTCTGCAAAGCTGAGTATTTTTATTTTCGGCTATATTAATATCCGCATTCTTGCCTTTTTCCCCATTAAAATTAAATTAAAACATTTTTCACTTCTGTAATATAAATATTCCACTATTAAATTGTTTTTCCCCTAAATTAAATAAAAATCAATTATTATAATTTTTTTTATTTAAAGCAAACCCCATGTCTCAAAACGCTAATAAATCTATTTTCGATTCTATTTTGGGATTAATGGATGCCAACATAAAGGCTCCAACGGTTTGATAACAAAAACACATTTTTATATCCTATTTACTTTAAGAAGCCAGTCCCCCCTATCCAACCGCCAGCTGAAGAGCCTCAACCGTCTACTTCTGGCACCCAAAATGTAACAAAATACCAGAACTTAAAAAACAACTAAAATAATTTACCGGGAAAAACTTAATGATAAAAAATACTTTTAAAATAATTAAAACATCTATTTTTAAATAAATGCTCAAGGCTGCTCCCCTGCCAACACGGCACATTATTCTAGACCAAGATGAGCCGTTGTCAAAAGGGGCAAGTAGATATCAACGCCGCAAAAGTAAATTAGTAAAACAAAAACATTTAATTTTTTTTCTTGTTTAGAATTAAAACAACTGAACACCATTCAAATCTCAAAAGATGGGAAAAAATTATTTGTTCATCCTTACAAAAAATAATTTTTTGTTCTTTGAATGATTGAATTACTTGTTAAAATATTTGATGAAAATTTTTATTTGCTTTTTGTCATTAATGCAAAGTTATCTTTTTTCTTCTAAATATGTTATTATTTAACTATTATTCTTACAACATTTAACCTGCCCGATGATCCGGAGCCTTTTGGCAACGGGGAGGGCTGCCCCGCTAGAGAGACTATCTTCACGTGGTGCGGGGCGTGAGTACTTCTATATATCAATTTATAGAAGGAAACCAAAAGTCTCAACCCAAAACGAAAATTTTTTTTAACTCCAAATTTATTTTAATAATTATTCTCGATGTAATTCTATATTCCTAGAACAACCAGCATTTTGTTTTCTCATTATTTAAAAACAACAAGAGTTCTGTTTTTGGGGTTTTTTACACAGGCGACCAAACTTATGGATTTTGATTTTATAAAAGCAATCAGAAAACTGTTTACAGATTTTATAAACAGGCGACCAGAAATTTGTTTCCTGTATAAGTTGCACGCAGCTAACTTTGTTTTTAAACGACACCCTATTATTATTTAATTCTCCAAAGCGAGTAGTATTATTTTTGGTTATATTAATATTCTACCATTAATTGCCTTTTTTCCTATTAAAATTAAATTAAAATATTTTACGCTTCTGTAATATAAATAGCCACTAATAAATTCCTTTTCCTAAAATTAAATAAAATCAATTATCACACTTCTTTTTATTTAACAGGCCTAAAAACGCTAATAAATCTATTTTATTCTAATTTACAGAAATAATTGGCCGGGTTTAAAAATTTTTACAGTTGGAGTTTGTGGACCCTAACTCCTCGAAATTTTTAATTTTCTAATGCCTTGAAAAGAACGTCTCGGAATCCGTTTAAAATTCATCTAGATGCGGAATTCCTGCCCTAAATACAATTATTATAGATACTCAAAATCTTATATTTTTTCATCTTCCTTTGATCTACCCAGCAAACAATTACAATGAAATACTTAATCAAAGAAGTTTCTGGAGAGCGGCTCATCATTTCGCCTCAACGCCGTTGCTTCTCTGGCGATGAGGAGCAATTTGATTTAAAAAAATTGCTAAGCCCGGTTGAGGTGTGGTTAGATTTTTTAGCTTTGAAGATTCTAAGTTTTAGGGGCGAGACAATCATGAGGACAGGCTCTTCGTGCATGTCGCTCTCTGTCGCATAGAAAATGCTGGAGGGAATGGGAGCATCATGGGAGGGCCAGTGATTGGCCTCTTAAGACGACGGCTGCTAGACATTGCTGAATGGCAGTCTTTCATTGAAAAAAATGTTTGTATTTATTGAAATTTCATAAGGGAGCCTCTTTTTGTGATTAAGGTTGTAACAAATAATGCTATTGTGGCACATGTCGCAATTAAACAAGTTGCGACAATCAAATACCCGATTGGCCTAAACCCGGTTTTGTTTTTTAATTACCTGTACAGCGTTATTTATTAAAAAATAATAATAGATGTTTATTTCAAAGGTGGTTGCAAAACCAAAGCCCGAACTTAGCCGTCCAAAGGTGTTAACAGAAGCTGACGGCAAGGGAGGTGAAACTGGATGGATTAAAATTTGTCATGGAAAGGTAGAATTACATTTGTTCTTTACATTACCAAATTTAAAGCCTCAATCACCGAAGGCACCAATGCCACAAACGAACATGGCAAAGGTGACTAAGTTCTTTATTGGCAACAAAATAATTGCTTTTAAACACCTATTCTGAAAAAATGTTTACAAGCATGTGTTTTTCTTTTTTAGACGCCAGTATTTCCTGCACCAAGAGTTTTTGAATGCAGCCAAAAAATTGTTGAAGAAAAAAATTGGCGTTTGTTTGTTAAGCCAAGCACACCGGAGACGGTTTCTTTTTCTGTTTAAATAAGTTAACAACATTCTAAAGTAGCTAATATTTTTTATAAAAAAAGGTTTGCTTATTGAAATTGCTTAGAACTATTGTTCATCATTTATATTATTTTTTTAATAAAATTTAGCAGAAAGGTGTTAGCGTTGTTTCCACAACGAACGAACCAAAAAGTTATGCTGCAGCTCTTATGACTAAAGTTACAAAAGTGATCAGTCCTATCGGCTCGGACAGTCAAATGGATCTCGTGCCAAAGTATTGGATGTTTTAAAATTTTTATATCGCATTTTTTGGCATTTAGTTTAAATAGCAAGAGAGCAAGGGTATCCAAAAACTAACCCTTTGCCCTTTGGATATTTTTAACGTATTTCATTTTATAGATACAATGAATGCTCCAAAACGGGAAGCACTGCATCAAAAGATCAAAAAGTGCAAAATATTAAAGCACCTGATTCATGGGTTCCAACCTACGCAGCCAGCACAAAGGTTGCCCCGCTCTTTAGCTTAGTTTGAAAATTTGCTTACCTTTTCAGCGTTGTAAAAGTCCCAACAAAAAGATTGGTCAACAAAAAGCTTTTTCTTTTAAGCAACAGAAAGAACTTCGTCGCAAACACCCTTCCTCTTTGGAACAAAAACAGCGTACTCAACAAGATACGAAAATATTGGTCCATATTTTATATTTATGTTATTAATTAATTCCTTATATTTAGAGCCGTGGAAAAGGCCGTAAAGTTGCTACCGAAAGTCCAACTCCGGAATTTTGCCTGAAATTGATTTGCAATCGATATCAGAACTTTTCGGAAGTTTGGGAAAGTTATGACGAAACGGAACCAGAGTAAATTTCGTCAGTTTAAATGGGGTTTTATTTATTCCTTTCAGTTATAATGCTTGGTTTTATCCACAACGGCCTCCCACCAAAATGGTTAAACCTTTCAGACATCAAAAAAGTATGTATTAAGTGATACATTTTCGTTATTTACGTTTTAATGATAGCCCATTCTTTTACCAGAACCAAACAAATTCACTTCTGTTCGTCCCCGAGGAGGAGGCGGTGATAACTGCGCAGAAAATGCACCTCAAATTCAACATGCCTATTTGCTTCAACTGTTTCAAAATGATCCAGTTCATCGGGAGGAAGCAATGGAAGCTCTCCGGGCAAAATATGGAGACCATTTTGTCCGCAGAACATCCTACCGATGGTGGAAGAAATTTGAGGCTGGAACTTTTGTGTTCAGCAAGAGTGGCCGTAATTGAACTCATTTTTCCAAAAAAATAAACATGTTACAGGGCCATCTTCCTCCGCATCCATGTCTTCTGCCGCTCCAAATTCACTTTCGGTGTCGCCTTCATCGAGCGTTGCAAATGTTTGCACAACACCAACTACATCACGTGTGCCTACACCTTCTATCCTAAAACGGGCAAGAGATACGAGGCAAAATTCTGTTGAACGCAATCAGGCAGCAACGCTTGCTGATTTAAATTCACCTGAGAAAAAAATCTTCGAATGTATTATTTAATATATTGCAAACGCATTTGAGACCATTTAAGTTGATTCTGCCAACATGGAAGTGGATGAAGGCGGCCAGCTCCCTTTGGAAGCCTCCTTGGATGCGTTTGTGCCTCAAGATCTGGAGCCTAATGAGGATGTTGCTGCACAGAATGATTTTATTGGTTCTACACAGCAGGAGTTAAATAATGATTTGGGCGTAGAACCAACAAGTAATATTGTTGTATTTTATAAAATAACACAGTTCATTTATAGAATCCATTAATCCAACACCAAAAAAAGATAAGGGCACCGGTCGTTTTGTCAAAGGCTTCAAATGTGTGCAATGCAAAAAATCTATCTGCCCTTTGGATGGCTTTGCGTTTCTTGATTGTGGGCATAAATGCCATTGGAATGAATGTTTTGTCAAGATGCAAGTTTACGTTTATAAAAAAATAAATGTTAATATGAGAATAAATTATTATTATTTTAATAAAATACTTAAGGTTGTCTGGTTCCGCTTTGATACCAATGACCCCTCACGTGGACTTACCTGCTTCTTCTCCGCAGATGGCTGGTATCGCTTCAGTTCCGCAAACAGCTCGTCGCTCTCCAAAAGGTCAAAGTTGGTTGTGGTGCGAGTCATCGTTTTGACGGGCTTCATCTCCGCAGATGGTTCGGATGGCTTCGGTGTTGAAAACAGCGCGTCGCTCTTCAAACGGTCAACGTTGGCTGTGGTGAAAACATTTGTGTTGCTGTTGCTGGGAGGGGGAAGCCGTTGTTGAGCCGCCGTGCTGCTGGCCATGTTCTGCTGCAATTCGACCCATTGTTGCTGCTGTTGTTTCGGTCGAGTGGGTAACGACGAAGATGATGAGGAGGAACAAGCGGCGGCGGTTGGCGACAATTCCAACGGAGCATTGCTCACTTCGCGCTGCTGAGATGACCGTGCCATTGACTCATAGGCATTCACAGGCTTGGCTGGAAATAACTTTTGACATTTTTGAATCATTGAATGAATCAGCTCACCGGATTCAAATGCCTGTTCTTTTGCATCAAAAACAGGGTCGATTAAAATACGGTGCGCATCATCACAGGTCTTGCCCTCTTCGGCAGTGAAATGAGACATCTAAAAATGTAATGAAAATGTCATTTATTTAAAAACAATTAGCGCAAACCGCGAGCGGAACTTTGTGCACATTTATCACCGATTTTCCATGGGATTTCAACACGTTCCAATAACAAATTCGATTATCTTCGGGATGGCGAGTGATGCCAAGCTCCACCAGATAACTTTCTCCCGATTTTGCGGAAACAAGTTTTCCAAGTGTGTCCTTCACACGGCCCAAATAAGTGTTTTGCAAGCCGGTCAGAATGGATTTCACATCGCCGCACATCTAAAAGAGTGTACAAATAAAAAACTATTTAATTTTTAGTTTTCCATTTCAATGAAGGTTCGGGTCAGGCACATAATAAACTCTCACCAACACTCGTTCCGTTCCATTAACCATAAGCACACGTGTCGACATTGGCGGCGAAATCTTCTTGGAGTACAACACGCGGTAGGAGTGCTCGTGCATAAAACTCTCGTAGGTGTGATTGTGCAGCGCCCGATCGTCACTCTCCGCCTCAATGGTCGCCTCCACCCAAGTGCCCAGCTCCAAAACCTTTGGCTGCCTGGCAAGCCCAAATGCGGTGGCAATCACGGACACTGTTTTCTGCCTTTCAAAACGAATGGCCACACCGAGCACATTCACCACCTGAATGAAAAACAAACAATGATGAATTAATGTGCATAACAGCTTTAATAATTGATGGACCTAGCACACGTGAACACCCCCCCCCCCTACCACGTTTTACGAAAATTAATCAATGAAAAAATGCGGGAAAATTCACTTCCTTGCAGAACAGATAATTTTAACCCTAAATTCGCGAGAAACAATACCCTGTCTCCGGTCTGCTTTGCGCCCGTCCACCCAAGGGGAGGCTGAAAGATAAATTAAAAATTTAAACAANTTTTTTTTAAATGCTTACCTTGAATCGCGCACCAACATTTAGCATATGCATTTGCTCATCAATTTGATTTACTCTGCGACTGTTATGACGACCAAAATACGGCAGAACCTTAGCATCAATCACCGACGGCAATCCATCCAACTAAAACGCGTTATTAGACATTTTTTCTAATAAATACACTACACCTTCTGGTAAGTGTCTTCCGGTTTCTCCACAGCAAATGCAATCCAACGATGCTTGACATAGTCGTCCGCAAAGACGCACATCACCTGCAACACAACAAACAAGAACAGTGAAATAAAATTTAAAAAGGAAAACGAATGCGCGACCTTAACAGTCTGCCCGTTCTGCAACAGCTCCTTGAGACCGCGATCATGAGGGCAAATAATTTCATGCACAAAAGCGTCATATGCATGGAACAGCTGGCTGTTGACCGCAACCGGATTAGTGATGGAGCATTGCATCTGAATAGCAAAGTGCATGAAAATGGTCGAATTTTACATGCGTACAAATAATTCAAGTTTTGGATTGAGAGGAATTTGATTTCCAATAAAACGCAGATTACCGATCACAAGCATTGTGATAACTTACAGTGACTTCCTTGCCGTGTTCTGTAGCGAACGTGGTAACTATACGATCGCAATCACCACCGCGAGCGGGCGTAATGTCGTAAGCCGTGTAATTGCAACGCACGCCGTGAAGCAGCTGAGACTGCTCCTGGAAGCAGCGATAATGGACCCACGCGGCGAGAGACCACTGAAATTATCAATGAAATTGGCCAAATGCCATTTTGAATTTATTTGAAAATTTAAAAACAGTCATGCGAACAAACAAAGAAAAAAANCCCATAATTTAGTTCAAATTTCACCTGCTGTTCATTGACACCGGATGCCAGCTGAATGCGCACGAGATCATGCTTGGAGCTCCATATCACGGCATACTCGTCCGACGTTCGCACAATAAGTCCCAAATCCTGTGCGCCCTCCTCGATGTCGTGAAGGCGTTCAGCATAATTCAGAGAAAAGTCCTCTGAATTAATGAGCGATAAAAAAACCCCATTAAAATTTTGCGCCAGAGGCACCTTCATAAATATACTCATGTTGCGGTTGATCATTCACTGCAACGCCCACACCGTCTGAGCGATATTATCCGTCAGTCGAGGAGCATTTGAAGAGGTCGGCTTTAAAATGTAAAACTTATAACATTTTTGGCAAATTTTCACCCCTACAGTTTTTGGAAGACCAATGTCGTCGTAGTCGTCCCTCGAAAATTCGTCGGCGAATGGCTTAAAACATATATATAATGTCCGCGCCATAAAAAAGGATATCCAACGTACACATTGCTCCAACAGGCTCGCAATTTCTTTGCGGTCCGTGACAATGTCGTTGAACTGCGAATTCTTTTTGTGCTTGACGCAGAACAGTGAGCCAAGCTTCTTGCCAGCACCAATGAACGCTTCGGGAAGCCTAAACAGAAGAAAATTAACACTTCTAACAAGAACAAAAAGGGAAACCTGGTGACAAATCCCTTGTAGACCAACCCCGGAACAACATCGAGCGGCAAAAAAGAAATCACTTCCAAAAAATCTTCGGTGTACGCCAATCCTTTGACATTCTGAAAGATGAAAATGTGTCACCGCACCCAAGCTGATTACAATTTTAGTTTTTTCAGTTTATTCGGAGTTTCATTTTCTGCATAGAAATCAAAATTCAATTTCGATCCGAATTCAAATAAGCCTATTCAAGACATTTGTTTTTAAATAACAAAAAATCAAATGCTTTTTGTTGTATTAATACATCAAATTTTGTTTTAATTGATAAAACCTCGTCAATCGCCTTCATTTTCCGAAGCCTTTCATTGGTCGGCGGCGCAAACACCATGTTGACCTTAGCCTTCCAGCTGATAGCCCCATCCTTCCCCGGCTCACGCAGAACTTCCAATTTGAGGTCATGCTCCTTCACCAGGTCATGCACCACCTGAGGCCCACGCCCATCTTTAAGCTGAATGAAGCGGACCATTTCGCCGGGCTAAAAACAACACAAAATGATACAATTAGAAAACACTAGGTATACTTCCACAGTTTACAAAATCATGTTAAAGTCAGGGAAAATGTGTTTAAGGGATTTTGGTATGGCTTACATCAGCTAGGGCACCAAGAAGTAGGCCAAAAATCATTAAAAAAAACATGGTGGCACACAAAACAAAGATTGTAAGAAATGGGCCCGATTAAAACTCGTAAGGTCCCCCGGGGCCTCTGTCCGCTCGAGTTTACATGATTGGNCGTCCAACCGTGCATGCCCAACCAAGGTGTATAACCCATTGGTGTTCATAAAATTTTGTGTACACAAAATAAAACCTGAAAACCCGTTTGCGGATTCAACGGGTATCTGAGCTCAAGCGTCCTCAGATGTGAGGTCCACACGTAGTTGTACTGCGAGTCCGTGTGTGTCAAAATTCCGAGCCGCGTATCTAGGCTAACCTCGCCAACAAATTCCTCGTCGTGCATTGTGTTTGAACGCGCGTGTGTGGTGTGTGTGTGTATAAAAATTAAAATTTGAGTGCGATCATGAGATCAAGTGAATATGATAAGGCACTAAAAAACCAATTATTTCCGTTAAATACACGTACAATGGTACAGCATCCGTAATTTTGTTTTTTTAGCTATTTTACGATAAAAATAAATATCTTGGAATTCTCTCACAATCAAGAGTGCTGAAATCGAAGTATTTCTTGTTTATAGTTAAGACCACGATTACGCCATAAAGGACCACTTTTTTCGCCTTTGGAAAAAAATTCAGAAAACGGGGGGAGAGAGGGAACGTAAAATTACAATCTTAGAAATCCTTTTGCGGCGTGGGACTAAATGACATTTTAATTGGCATACCATTCAAATCAAATTTACAAGTTTGGCTTTGTGTTAAGAATTTTAGAAAATTTGTGTCGCTGGAAAAAAACCATAATTCTTGTGTTAGATTGACCTCACGCCCCAGACTCCGTTCGATTTTACTTTTCATTCGTTTTTGTAGTTAAATTTTTTCTATATCTTGATATTCACCCGATTCTATCATTTTCCAACCCCCTTTTTAGCTTTATAAATGAAAATAAAAAAATGTCAAATCACTGAATTGACGCACGGTTTTATTCAACAAATATTGGATACAAAAGAACACCTTCCACTGCCTATTAGAGCACATTTATCAAAGATTCTTTGCCCGGATATTGAGAAATCAAAGGCAAAAATCCGGTCAAAAATTTGCAATGTTTGTGGCTTTGACTTATTAAATGGATCGACGGTTGTTGTTGCGAGGAATAAACAACAAAAAAGGTGCCCAAAATCATCTTACAAATTTACTCATAACAATGTTTTTTGTTTTAGATTTGTTTCTGTCAAGTGTGTGGCCTGCTCGTCATCTTCTGCAAAAGTGCCTCTTCATTCAAAGAACAAAAATAATGGCGACAAAAAAGACGCGGGCGCTGCAACTTCGATGAATTGCTCAAATTCCTTTCGCAGAAACAGCCCCAAAAGTTGCGCGAGTGTTCTGTACAGCAGCAACGTTTCTGCTTCAACTGTTCGAAGCACACCAGTGTGAGGGNAAAAAATTTCGATGATGTTCAGCCGGATG
This sequence comes from Globodera pallida, assembly GCA_020449905.1. Taxonomy (NCBI): domain Eukaryota; kingdom Metazoa; phylum Nematoda; class Chromadorea; order Rhabditida; family Heteroderidae; genus Globodera; species Globodera pallida. The sequence continues at coordinate 6,329,442 of JAIXHY010000001.1, forward strand.
AATTCTTTTTTAGCATCCCGCCTAACAGCGCCAAATCCATTTTGTCCAGAAGACGAAGGTTCGCGCGGGTGGAGAAACTGCACAAATTAGCCGAAATGAACCAATCGCCAGCAAATGATAGCCCATTAAACAGTTCTTTGTCAAAATTTCTCCTTTCTTTTAACAAATAAATGGGTTTATTTCTTGCGGTCACGTAATTATAAAAAAAGTCACAATAGGAGGGCACTATCTGAAATAAGAATCAGAACCTTAAACTGCTACAACAAAGCAGACGAGAAACCGGATCGAAAAAACTCAGTTTTGAGGGTTCGTGGCCGCCACTCGGTCTTGCCGGTAGAGGAAAATTAACTTTCTTAATTTTTAAATGGGAAACAGAACGCCAAAGTAATAATTTTTAAATGGCTAAACAGAACGCCAAAAATAAAAGATTCTTGAAAAAAAGAACCAAAATCGTCAATTTGTTTGCGAAAAACACAAATCCGTTAAAAAAATTTTTGCTAGAGTCAAACTTAAGTACAAAAACAAAAAAAATAGAAATGATTAAAACTCGCACCTTAATGCAAAACGCTGTACAATTTTCCACTAGGCGTTGATTGTCAGTAAAATTATGTTTAAAATTTATTAAATTTAAGGCTTTACATATTGGCATGCTATTATAAACCAACGTATCTTGCAAGCATCTTTTTTTAATGTTGCATCAACTTCATCACGATTTCTGAGTTTTACGCCATGCAAAAAGTGGCAGACCTATGAAAATGAGCGATATTTTGAGCCGGGAGAAGAAATATGGGACCGCGGAAAGCACATTTTCACCTACGAGTTTAGACGAGCGGCGAGACGATATCGCGAGGCAATAACTTCCTAAATTCTTTTCGCATGGCACAATTTTGTCCGGACTTCCAGAAGTTTCCGATTACCGTTCTTTTTTTTTTGTTGAAAAAGTCGTTTTTGAGCTTGAATGAGTGATGGAGCAAAAAATTTTTGATTAAAATTTCAGGCAAAATACGACGCATTCCGTCGCAGGTACCCGCTGGCGCACATGAAGACAAGTGTGAACGATTACGAGCTGCTTCCGATGCGTAGCGAATTTTTGATCATCGGCGGTGGGCTGACCGGATCAGCGGCCGCCTATTGGCTCAAGCAGGGCTTTCGTGACGAAGAGCTGACGGTCAATGTGCTGGAAAGCACGGAAAATGTAGGCGCCAGTTCAAGTGACCCCAACGGTTCTTTTAATATAAACAAAAAACGAGGGTTCTAAACCCTATGATTTTAGTTGGAGTTTTTTTCTTAGACGGATTCCATTTTATGCTAACCCCGCATTTGTCGAGGTTTTTTGTCCCTGGAACCCGAGAATCTCGATCGGAGCTTCGGTTTCGATTACAAAAACATTTGTACCGGCGGCTTCACTATTTGGGGATTGCTTAGGCGCAGAAACTTTTCACCGACGAATTTTAAATTTTGATGAGTATTTCCCGTATATTATATTTTTGTTACTCCAATCATGCATATTTCTTTTCAGTTCTCTAAAACTCGTTCACTGTTGGGCAGCGGTGTGATCACTCAGCAATTTTCGGTGCCTGAAATGATCGATTTGGCAATGTTTTCCTCGGAATTTTTGCGCCATGCCGGCGAACATCTCAAAATTTTAGGCAATTATTTCGAATTGGATTTACGACAGTTATTGATTGCCATTTTAAGTGCATATTTTTCTAATTTTTTAGACAACGAACCTCCTGACATAAATCTGCTGCCCGTCGGAGTTATGCATTTGGCCCGAACGGCGGAAGAGGCCGAGACGTTCAGAAACGCATGGAAACTTCAAGTGTAAGCAAAGTGAAGGGGGGGGGGGGGGGGGGGGGGGGAAACGATTTTATGATGTTTCGTCCAGCGTTTTGATTGTTCCAGTTTGCTTTTCTTTTCGACCTATTCGAATTTTTTGTATTTAAGTGCCCAAAAATTGGAGTTTTTAGGCCAGTCTCGGCCCTGCAGATAAAATCGGTGGGTTTATAGAGAAAAATTTGGGAAGCTGTTGCAGAGGCGGGGACCATCCAAAGAGACAAAAAAGTGGTACCCAACAGTGCCGTTTTGGTGCCATCTGACAAAAAAATTGATACATTTAAAGCTGGCTTCCTCCTTATTTCGGAATCAAATCAATTACCAAAATTATTTTTTAGTGATCGCGGAGCAAACGTGATTCTGATTGGAAGAGACGAATTGCGCAGCAGATTTCCATTCATGAACTTTGACGACGTCGTTATGGGAACGTTCGGTAGAGTCTTTTGTTTTTGTAAATATTCGACTCATTTTTTTGTTTGTTTGTTTGTTGTGGCATTAAAAATGATAGTCTTTTTTGTAAAAGGTCTATGAAGAATTGGTTTTAGGCCTTGAGAATGAGGGCATTTTTGA